>JAQBSW010009864.1:0-26819 GCA_029291075.1 Eudiplozoon nipponicum | reverse complement strand
ATTTTTGTGTACACGCTACTTACTGCACAAAGGTTTATGCTGTATACGCTTATTACGATTTCGAGACGAAGCTTAACTCCAAATTGTCAACCTAAAAAACTTGCAACATGGTAAAATCTTTTGCCTTTTTCTTGATTTTGAAACATTTTCACTTTTTATTTTTTTCCATTTAGATCATCTTGTTAGCGAGCTATTTTTTTGGTTGGGCAGTATCCAGCAGACGAAAAATGTCAGTAACAGATACATGACACCTGCACAAGTCGGCTAAACTCTAATTATCCCTGTTAACCATCACGATTTCAAAACTACAGCTCGCATGATATTTTTACAAAGCAATTACCAAAGTTTAATGCTTTAAATTATTACAATCATTTACTTTTAATTAATAATTTTTGCTGAAGATATCCTTTCCAGCAACAACAGAGGTCAAAGCCCATTTTGTATATTGATGGAAAACTATCAAATTTTGGAAGGAATTGCCAATAAAAAAACAAACAAATTTTTACACATTTCTTACCAAACACGGCCACCAGCGTAGACAGAAATTTCGTAGCCTCAAAAATGTCGTAAAAAATATTTTAAACACCAAAAAAGGAGGACTTATATTTTATTTTCATGGCATGAAACAAAAGAATCACATATTCATATATCTGTTATATTTGATATACCGTCTGTCGCTGTATTAAACAAAGGTATTCTGTTCATGGAATTAAATAGCGTGGCCAATTTGTGCGTGTTTGTTCATGTGCCTCCCTTTATGTTTCAGCACTACAATTTAATTCTGTAGAAAATATATTTTCTCTTCACTTTGTTTAAATAAATATAATCATAATCTATGGTTTTCCTTTATTTATTATATTAGGATGCCGCTATTTCTGGATAGACGATATTCAAGGAAGGATAATCGTGTTTACCGTTGTTGTAAAATAATGTTTATTACAAGGCGTCAGGGGCAATATAACAAAGCAATTTATTGTTTTTGCTACTACTTCTCATTTATCTTATAGACGAAATTTAGCACGCAATAAGTACATTTTTTAAATAGGGAACATGGATTAGTTTCAGTCTAATTGTTTCGGCTGTGTCGTTCTATGTCTCTTTAGTTAAATAAGGTTAAATTGAATTATTCCGCTTATATAATTCACATTTAAGCATTGCATCAATCGATGAAGATTATGCTCGATACAAATATTTATTTTGTGACTTTAGTCAGACAAAAATCTTTTTGAAACTGCAGCAATTGTTTTCGTTGTCAATAATCAATGCAGTTTTCGATTATTTGAAGAAAACCTATCTAACTCATTCATGATACGTGCAATTTTCATTATTTTTCTTCTTTTCATCAGAAGAAACTGAAGCTACTATCTAAAGTTTTCCATTTGTAATTTTATAGCTATTTCTTGCAAGAATGATTTGATATGAATATTATGATAATTGAAATGAAGGATTCATATTACTTTGTCATTTAAGGGTTTGAAGTTTTATTTTATGGACTTTAAAATTCGTAATTCTCGAGACTGCATTATTAGAATCTGCAAATATAAATGTGTTCCTTCCGAAGTCGAATTCTGCTTTCTGTGGTAAGTATGACCAATTCAATTCCAATTGGACTCTATTCTCATCTTCTTATTACCTAAATTGTTTAAAATACTATAATTATTTCTTATTTATCCCAATTAATCCCAGGGATTCCAATGCCAAAAATCGCATGACATTTTTACAAAACAATTGCCAGAAATTAATGCTGTAAAGTATTATAAACATTAACTATTAATTAAAAATTTTGCTAGGAGCACCTTTTTTAGCAGCAATAGAAGTCAAAGTCCGCTTTGAAGTTTGATGAATAACTTTTAGTTTGTCGATGGAATGGCCGATAACAAATAATCAAATTTAAATCCATTTCTTATCGAACACGGCCGACAGCGTAAACAGAATATTTGTAATCTTTAAAAATGTTGCATAAAATGTTATAATCCAAAAACAGATGGATTTATGTTTCAAATTTTTTATGACTCATTCTCGTCACGTGCAATGCTGCTTAATTTTCTTCTTTTTATCAGAAGAAACTGAAACTTAAGTATAAAGTCTCGGAGTTGTCATTTTGCAACTTTGTTGCAAGAATGATATGAAACGCATACTTCGTCAATAGACATGAATGATTCCGAAAAGGGAGTCACAAAACTATGTAATCTAAGGTTCTGAAATTTTATTTTATTGACATTAAACTTCGTAATGCCTGAAATTGCATTGTTTGCATCTGCACATATAAATTTGACCATAGCAAACGTTCAATTTCAATCCGATTTTAATCCATCTACTTATTAAAAAACTGTTTAACATAAGACACTCTCATCCGCAAATAGTTTAACGTTTATTATTTTAAACTTATTAAGGGTATTTTCCGTTTTATGGTACAAAAATCAGTTAATTTTGATTTCCTAATAGGCATTGAAATTAAGCTCATTTAGTTATGCGATATATTATCGAGAAATCTTAAAAGCCATTTTGCTCGTTGGTCTAATGAATATTATAAACAATTTACACAAAAGATTGGCTTTCATTGCGCACTTCCTAATTTTAACATCAGTCACCTTCGTTTTTTGTAAATATTCTCTGTGCGTTTGAAAAGATATTCAGCACCCGCACCTAAATATAGATATTTGTATGGCAGTAAAGTCAGGAATACGGATCAAGATGAAACGTCAGGAAGAAATTATCAAACCATCATCTAACCAATATAAAAGCGAAAAAACTTTCATTGGTTGCTTATTTACGTGTTTTCCCACAAAACGGAAGTATTCATAACAAAAGGGACCATCGTCACCTGGCGTAAATATCTTTCGAAATAGTCAACTGTGTCTTTATCAAATGATTAACATTCGTGAATTGCTATCTGTTTGTGTTTTTAATTTTTACAAATATATTGGAGCATAAGGATCGCAAATGACTTTCGTATTCACAATATCCGAAGAGTGCAAATTTTATCATCGTGGAGGAGAAATTTTTATATTGAGTGAACTGCTAGTTGTGGATTAAATGGACACTGATTGCCCGGACGGTGATAACAATTACTTAAATCAAAGTTAGAATTTAGATATAAATATCTGACCCACTATGTTCATAATATTTCCAGTATAAATTAAGCATTTTGTAATGTAAAAAAGCAATTCATCCAGTAGACCGGTTTCGTACTGATTTGGAACTCATCACGTAGTTTCCAGAATTTGCCGCGGACAGGGCTAGAACCTTGACAAATCTGCTTCAGAATCTCTTGAGACACACTGTCGCACATTACAAACAATTTTCAATCATAAAGTTATTTAATTTTCAAGGTTAGCTTTTCCTTTAAGTCAAGTCTATAGGGCATTCTTTTAGACAAACCCATGTGATATGATGTTTGCTCAATAAAGAGAGATTGGGGATGATTAGTTGGAACTTTTGGTCTAATAGGATGCCATATGAGCTCCAGATAAAGAGAAGTCTAATCGAGTAACGTTAGAAGGTATGTAAATGAATATTGTGTGTAAGTTGCGGCAGTGTTGTTCAGTGGTTAGAGCAACAGATTCTAAAGCAGACGTGCCACGTTTTGAGCCCTATCGGTTGCAAATTATGGACAGTACGTGATGAGTTTCCAATAAGGACGAAGACGGTCTACTGGCTAAATTGCCTCTTTAACACTATACTTAGTTTATACTGACAACTGTATGTAGGGTAAGGTGTTTTTTTATCAAGATTGCAAGCTTGAATGAAATATTAATTAGATGAACTCACCAGATTTCTTCACGTGAATATTTATTCTTACCAGTCGGCTTGGTCTCCCTTTTGAGTCACCTTATGTTCTGTGATTTTAGCCTGCCAGATTTTAAACTATATGATCCGAAATTTATAGCTGCCTAAATATTTTGTTTACGAAAAATCTTTAGGTTTAAGGGGGGTTTTAAATATGAATCTAATAAAGTGATGTTACCATTTTATATTTTTTATGTTATTTATTTATTTATTTATCCGTCAATGTTCAGTTCTATGCTGAATATAGTCAACACGTAAAGAGAAACGCGACATAAACAGATAGAAGTCTATCCAGTATAGTATTTTGAACCTATTCTTTTATTTAAAAAAATATATATCTATTTACTTTTAATCAATACTGCACAACAGGCATGATTAGAATTATGTTGTAAATTGAACGCAATTACTTTGATATTTAAAAATTCAATTCCCAACACATATAGCAAATATCGATTCCATTTAATCCATGAAAATATTCATAATAGTTAATTTCGTAAGATGTTTTTGCAAATTACGTCAAAAATTTTATTTGACAAATGTTCCATACACTAGTCAGTGTGCCCATCATTTAGCACGAGACAATTTATTGTTTATCCGACTTTTATTAGTACTATGATTTCGCATTCGAGTAAACAATTTTTAGATACATCACTGGAGTCAAATAAATCTGACTTATCATAATTAATTACAGCCCAGTGTATACCACACACTCTCTCTCACACACACAACTTTGATGCACTTAGTTTAATTTCTAGGAAAATTTGCCCCGGATGGCACAATATGCTAACAGAATTTTCGGAAACTAATTGCTTTTCCCGTTTGCTTCAAAGAAGTTTAACTTTCTCTTGTAATTGTGGGCTTGTCCAAATTCTCGTAACTCCGTCGATTGAATATTTAAATTTCTATTAATCATAGGTTGCCCTCTTGATAGTAAAATAAACACTATACCAAAATAGAAATAAACAGAGCAAGGCGATAATAACTTTCGCCTGAATTGAACTCAAATGTGATATCTGGTTTTTATCTTGGTACAGTTTGCAAATCAAAGCAGATTGATTTTAAATCAACGCAAGCGCTATAAACAAATAAATAGGAATCGGAAAGAATATCTTTTAAGGCATTTACGCACGCATACACAAGATGTGCAAACACACAAACTATTTAACAGCTTATACGAAAAACATACACGAACTTATTTTGTTTATTTAGTTGAGGATTAAGAATGTTGCATAAGCTACATTCCGCTGTGTGTAATTGTGTTTGTTTGAACAACTATAAATCTACATTATTTGCATTGCAATTTTTGTGTACAGTTTGTTTAGCTAAAACGGAAATATTTTCCCAAATGCCAGCTCTGTTTATTATGAAATGCTCTTGAATTTGTTTCTTCAGATATACGCAATTCCACCCCATATAGCGCACTTCAAAATAAAAAAAATGTTCCATTACTATGATCAAGATTGCGATCTTGATAAAAACACCTCACCCTCTATGCACATACACTTGTCAGTATGAATTCATCCAGTAGACTGGTTTCGTCTTTATTGGGAACTCATCACGTACTGTTCAGATTTTGCCGCGGACAGGGATCAAACCTGGGCTCGTCGAATTCGGAATATGTTGCTCTAACCACGGAGCCACCCTGCCGCATTCTACAAACACTATTCATTTGTAAACTAACTAATGCTATTTGGTTAGTCTTCATTTTACGTGGAGCCCATATGGCATTCGATAAGTCCTGAAGTTCCAACTATTCATCTCCAATCGGCAATTAGAGAACAGACAACACTTTATATGTGGAAGTGGTAATGAAATGAACATTTATCTTAACAAACGGACATGATTGCGCTGTAGTTGACTTTAAGAAAACTCTGCCGTACGCAGCGCAAAATATTCATTTATATAATAACTAATGTATCTAGTTGGATAAGAGCAACGGATTCCGAAGCAGACCTACCCTGGTTTGAGCCCTGAAGGCGGAGAATTCTGGACAGTACGCGAGGACTTCCCGATAAGGACGAAACCGGTCTACCGAATGAATTGCCTTTTCTCCACTATAAAATGCTTTAGCTTATAATAACAAATGTATGCACATAAAAGTTTAGTTGTTCATATCTAGATCGCAACCTTGATTATATTAACTGTTATCACCACCCGGGAAATCAATTTGCGTTTAAACATATTCGATTGTTTGATTGTATGCAGCCTATCCTTCACATAAATTTTTATATAGTACATTGAAATATATCGTCCTTCGGTTGATTACGGTTTTATTGTTTTTTGCCTTTGTTTATTATTTATGTTTGCTTTAAAATACTTCACTGGATACCTGGTTCCAAATGAAGGTATTTCAAACCTCGTCAGTATGTAACATTGAAATCCTCCAGAAAAGATTTAATTTATTCTGTAGGATAAACTGCGTATGAAACGTTTATTTGGGAAATTATGGCAGCGCTGTGTTTATACATGTAATGTAAAATCTATGTTATCTTCCCTCCGTTAGCAAAATTATGTAACCAACCAAAAACGGTGTTCTTTTTCACTTCGTTGGAAATCTGTTCTGAGAGTAAGGAGTTTGCTCAACGAAATCCATTTAATGATATTTTGGACATTATAATTATTCGTTAATGACTAGTTTATGTTAAAACTACAATATAATTGAATTTTAAAATTGATTCACATGTTTACGTTTAATCCAGCCAGTTTTCAGTAGCTGCTTTATTCAACGTATAAAGAGCAGAAGAACATCATTTGGAATACATCATTTTTGCAAAATTCGAACAAGCATCAATTCCATATTTTCTTACTTATAAACTGTATAACATAGGATGAAATAGATATTCACAATATTGTGTGACAAGCAATCTTTAAAGAAAACTGAAGGACAACAAAGTAACTGAAATAATTTAAAATTGAAAGCGTTCGGTTCTGCTTTCCCTTACCACACACATATTTGGTACCTTGATCCAGGTATCGATGCTTGCCTTCAATGTCATAACATTTATTAATTTCACTTTAAAAGAAACAAATTGAAACTTCAATTTGAAGAAAAATATAGCATATATAGCGTCAAAAGCGTACATCCACACGTTTTAAACATTTTTTCTTAATAATAGCACGTATAAAATACTTTGACGGTGACCCATCCTAAGATCAGATTACATTACTTTATAAAAATTTACAGTCTGCGTTTCAGTTAATCACAATGCTTGTGAGAATGAAGTGTATGATAAATGCATCTTTGCTTCACAGGTATGGGGCTTAGCAGGATTATGAGCAACTAAATGTTTTAATTGTGTGAAACGACATGCATTGTGCATTTTTTTATTGCTCCGATTTTACGTTTCACAGGCAGTTTTGATTTATATCAGTAATTTTCATTAATATTGACCTTCATTATATGTAGAATGACTTGCATAAATAATTGTGCTTAGCCAATCAGTAGTCCTATATAGTTCTTTTATTTTTTATGTCAAAGCAAATTAACTTCAGTGCAATTTATTGCACGAAATTGTGGTCAATTCGTCCATATGCATATTTGAGATAAAATGAATTGAGGTGCGGCGCGGTGGCTCAGAGACTAGAGCACCAGATTCCGAAGCAGATGTGTCCAGGTTCGAGCCCTGTCCGCGGCATAATCTGGCCAATACGTGTTGAGTTTCAAATTAGGACAAACCCGGTCCACTGGATGAATTGCCTTTTCTGCATTATACAATTCTCAGTTTATACTGACAAATGGTAAGTACATAATGGGTCAGGTGTTTATATCAAGTACGCAACCTTGATTATAGTAAATGTTATTACCTCCCGGGCAACCAATGTTCGTTTAATTACATGAATTGAGGTATTTTAAAAATTGAATTTAAAATTAATTTTTTTCTTTAAATCATTAACTTTACGCTGAAAAATAGAAGCAAAACTAAATTTTATAATTTTTTAATAAGCTCAAAGAAGAAATCAGTTATTAATTTAGATTGCTTGCTAACAACTTATAATATTATTCTTTTAACATTTAAGCAGATTTTGTGAAAATCTCATGCAGATACATAGAGAATAAATTATGTATAAAGTCGGACGCATGCTTGACTTATTTTTGTTATACAAATTAAAAAATACTATAACACGCATATTTGTCGATTTGCCATTCTTTGTTGTGCCTGGGTCTTAAATGCACAAAAAATTACTTGATTTAGTGCATTATACATAAAATTTGTTGTAATAAATAATAGCGAACAACCCGTTTGTTAGCGCGGTATATTCGGAATAATGATTGCATTACGAAGTTTGCACTGAATTGTGATTAGCATTGAATTACGAAGTTTACACTTAAATATATGTAATACTTAATTCCATATATATGTTAAAACTGAATTATATGACTTAATTAACGGATTTTCCGGGTGAAGATTATTTCTTATAGCTAATTTATTGTCAATATTTTATATATATATATATATATATATATATATATATATATATATATATATATATAAGTTCGTGTTGTTTGCGCGGAAAACTAGTGTCAATAGGTTCCAAGGATAACATGCGAATTGTAGTCAAATTTAAATGTTATTCATAAATGGACTTTTGTAGATTGCGCATGTTCTCTCGAGCGAATAGCAAACAAATTGGCGTAGGAATTAATTAAAACGCACTAATGTAAGTGAAATGAGGCGAAACTCGTGCCGTTATATCTGCAGTAACACTGACCATTCTCGCGTGTAAACGTAGCTCTGGAAGTATCAACGACAAAAAAATCATTATTAATGCGTAGAAATCGGCAGTTTTGCCTATACCGAAATATTTCCCTAATAAAAGTTATGGTAATCGTCTATGTTGCGAAAAATAATTTTGCGACATCTAATACTTAAAAGAGATTTCATATTGTAGTGATATATTATTTCAGATAGAGTCATAATTATGTGGCAAAAACTACATGATGTGGTTTTTGCGCGTGTGAAAGTAAACAATAATCACTTCACTTGATTAATTCAGCAATGTCACATTTAGCAATGTTTTTTTGACACAGAAATAAATTTTGTCAACTTTACTTAATAATGACAGGCACTTCTCCGATATTCTTTTCCTAACACGTAAATAGACCCGTGTTTGCTTGAGCCAAATTCAGTTCTAACTATAGCATGAAACTACCAAGAATAAAAGCATTATTTTAAGCAAGCACAATTGCTAATTTAAAACATTTTCTTGAATAATCATTTAAGGAATTTGCAACAACTTGTCATTTACCTATAAGAGTTAAACAGTTAAATTCTGTTTGTTGTGGAGAGCTAATATATATGCAAGTATGAATGAAAATGAATAAATATGGAAATCCTTCCGTATTTATTCATTTCGGTTTGATCCTTGCTATTCTGTTTGCCATCGTACTCTGACGATGGTCATGGAACGTCGAAACGCGTCCATACGTGTGACTGGTGGTGGGTTTTGCTATGTTTTTCGACGACTGTTTTATTACAATGGGATTGGTGTTTATTTCACGCTAATTAACTTGATTGAAAGAATTATTACCCCCATCCTTGCAATCATTGATGGATTAATTGTATTATCTATTACGATGTCAACATTTCTCCTTTATGTGTACCACAAACTCAGAATTTAAAGCATTGGACGGGTACATAAACGTCAACGAACGAAGAATCTCCTGTCTACAGCTTCGATATGTTTAAATCGACTCCAGATCAACTGTTCTGAAATATTATTTTTAATTTCCGATTGCTTTATTGTGTGAATATCATCTACTATGCTGCTTTTGGCCCTCAAAAAAGTTTAATCTGAACAAAATAAGAAATCTGCAGAAGGCGAAAAATAAAAGTGGTAATAATTTTCACTTTTACAACCAAATGGGCTGCATATTTTTAAGGTATGTCAGCTTTACTCAATTTCAAGTAAAGGCTGACTCAATAAATGAATCAAGATCATCAAATGCAGTATTTTTTGCGTACTCATAATTTGACTCATTCATACGGACAAGAATTTTTAAGCTCATGAATGTGGCATATAATAGCTTATCATTAATAAAACGATGAAATGCAAGCGCCGAATTAATCAGATGAGGGACTAGGGTGGCATTGATTGCGCAGCTTCTGTCAACTACTAGTTAAACATAATTTGCACAGGTATGATAAACAAAAATACTATTTATTAATTCAGCCAAAAATCATTGAAATAATATTGTCAATCACTTAATACTCAACACGTTGAGAAACTGATTAAAATGATGAACCTGCAACGAATATATAAATTAGCAAAAATCGAAACACGGCTAACACTGCATGAAGTTTCGTATGCAATTTTATTGAATTTATGTTTTAACTAGACAATTTATTTGCAAACAAGAAAATTTTACTTATAGTATTCGACATAGTTATGTACAATTTTGATTTGGATATCATAGTCCCTATTTTGGGCCGATAGCATTTATTTGAGCTAGGTTTTCAAACATAAGTTAAACACAAATCTCAGTTTTGCGTAACGAAAAGCCTAACGTAGCAAATGTACTGACAATCCCACATACAGATAAGTTTTTACCTTACAATGTAATCATGAGATAATAAAATAAAACGTACTCACGTCGATCCAAATTGAATGTAAAAACAATGTGTTGATTGAAGAATACGGCTCACAACAATTACTTTGCTCACCTACGATAAGTGGTTGCTCAGTTGCGTAACATTTTTTACATCTTGTAAAATTGTTAAAAAAGTTATGTTTGTGACTATAATTCGTCAGGTATTATTCAATTATAAAATCGATTGTAAAAATGCTTAGTGGTTAGAGCACCAGATTTGGAAGCCAACGTACTCAGATTCGAGGTCTGCCCGCGGCAAATTCTGGTACGGTACGTGGTTTGTTATCAAATAGGACGGAACTGGTCTACCTGATGAATTGCCTTTCTTACTCTATAAAAGTCTTAGTTTAAACTGACAAAAGTTATAATATGAGGATCACAACGTTTATTATACTAATAAGACGAACAGTTGAATGTTTATTTTTAATAAGATATATTTATATTAAGCTTTGGTTACCGTTAGTCAATGTGCCGTCTTCTTATGATGGGGACATAGGAAGGTCGCAACACGCCTGTGCGCGTATAATGTAATATTTCTATGATTTGTGACATGAAAAATGAAATAAATATTTATTTTACGCTTGAAATCTTTTTAAAATAAATTTTATAACTTCTCGCATAATGAATAATGTATTAGATATAATGTAATCATGCTAACAATCTAGTTACATGTATACTTGTTTGAAGGTATTTCAAAAACCAAAAAATCTGAATATATGACTAAACGTACCACTTTTCTACAAAATAAACCTGAGATATTATTGAAATTATTATCGGCTGTAAATTGGAGCACAAATAGTTGTTTATTGCACTTTGTAATTTCTATTTCATTTTTTTCAGAAAATAAATAACAGCTTACCATGGATTATTTTCATTAACAAGTGAAAATATCAATCGTGCCAATTCTTTCATTTCAAATATGTATTGATGTTTGATTATATATATAATAAAAATTTAATAATTATTGTCGTTTAATCTGCTAATTAACAATTCCTAATTTAATCTACTCACGACTTAATTTTTGCACAGAAACTGAATAGTTTATCTGACGACCTAACTTCATTGAGTTCCTGGCTAGATCTGATTTATGACTATGCCTATATTTGCATTCGTTTTGTTTTCCTCTCTACGTATTTTTTATTGGACGTATGGTTTCATTTATATACCTGAGCTTGCAATCTTTACATGATATGTCATAAACCCCAGATGTGTTGAGGGTTTTTATTATATTTTTTCTGATTCGGTAGCTTTTTGCCAATGGTAAATAATTGTCTTAATACAGTTCTTATGTGCCATGTCGATGCTAATTTCCTGTTTTTTTCTATTTAACCAGATTTCTGTGCTAATCTTCATTTTGCTAATCTAAATCTGTTACTTGTTTTGCCAAGTTTATTTTTCCATTAAATTGCCATGGCGTCACGTATAAGATTTTCACAATTAATATTGCCGCACGACAATTTATCCTGATTATTTCTATCAATTTTAACATTTTTTTGTCCCTTTATGTTAAATCCACTTTATTACGACTTCATATTTTCATGGACATCAGAATGACTTTTTTCATCTCAAACTTCAAGCTCGCAAACTTGATTTAAAGAATTGTTACCACCACTCGCGAAATCAATTATTGTTTAATTAAATTGTCTATATATATATATATATATATATATATATATATATATATATGTATTGTGTATATTGTGTGTGTGTGTGTGTGTGCGTGGCTATGAAGAGCTAATGTTCGTGACAACATAAAATTGTGCAACCATTTCCAGTCAAGTTCAAAATATGCGAAACTACTAGATGTGAGAGCCGCATATCTAAATTTGCTTTCCATATATATTCAATGCCGTTTGATCCTCGCTAGTCAGTTTGCTGTCGTACTCTGATGATGATCACGGAAGGTGGAATGGCGTCAGTGCTTCGTGACTGGCAGTATTTTTGTTATGCTGTTCAAAGACTGGTTAAATACAATGTGATTGGGTTTACTAGAGGAGAGAGCCGCATATACAATTTTGCTTTCCATATATACATATATATATATATATATATATATATATATATATATATATATATAAATATATATTCATTTATCGATTATGCACAGGTATCATTTCATAAACAAACATATTAAAATTCTCCTTAATAAGTGCCTTATGGATGATCAATCCAAAACCAATGGTTAATATTTTATGAAAATTAATAGACTAATGAAGTGCAGTCATTTAAGAAGTTTACCCGGACATCTTAACATTATTAAATATTTTAAAGGTAGAAGCTAATATATAAAAATACCAAAACTAAATGAGTTATTTTAATGACACATTCCAGATCATTAATCAAAATGTTGAAATAAATATTTTGCATAAATAATTTAATACGGTAATCCATTGCATTGAGTTTACTTGCAATTGGAAAATCCGCAGTTTGACTAATTGTCGTTTCTTAACGTATTGATACAGAGGAAGAATTATGATAGCTTGATTTTAAAAAATTTTGAAGTAAAACATGAACAATTTATATTGAAAAATTAATGTACTTAATGTGTCAGTTGTTTATATCGAGATTGCAATCTTGATTGTGGTAATAAATAGTAAATTACAGCGCATTTAAAATCTCCAAACAACATATTTTGAAATGCAATCTATCCAGCAGAATAAATAATATATATTTTGAGCAATTTGCATAAGAATACCGAACATATCCAAAAATCAGTTAAATACAGTTTGTTGCCAGTAAGCACGAAACGAATGTGCGTGACATTATACTTTCCCTTCATGCTGTCTTTGGTCTATCCTTCTGGTCACAACTGAACTAATTTACTAATAGGTTCGCAACACCTAATACATACTTGCATATATATTAGTTCTTTGCTACAAACAGTATTTCACTGTTATAAAATGAATTTAATGATATCATGCTTACCGCGAAATGTTATAACTGATATCGATCAAGGCCAGAGTGTATGGATTTATTGGAGTAACAAGTGTTCAGAAATAGTTTCAATTCTCAATTTCGGTGTACTATGGCATACATTGATATCCATCATATTAGTACCATGTACCGACTTGGAAACCATTGTGTTAGTACCATGTACCTTTTCGGTAATATAATGTTGGTATCGGTTACTAAATAATAAAAGCCCAGAAAATTGGTATTCCTTACAGACTTGGTATATATATATATATTTATATATATATATATATATATATATGTATATATATTATATAGAGTGAGTTAGCGTTGAAGTCGCATTGTCAAGACTATACGATGTTAGCTACTCTACTGCAGGTTTACACATTCGTCTAGGAAATTGTATCGTCCTATTTTCCCACATTCCTTACCAAAATATATAGTGGTCAAAGGGAGTAAAACCGGCTCCTACTGATGAGTCGCCAGTAAGCACGAAACGAATGTGCATGCGATTATAATTTCCGTTCATGCTGTCTTTGGTTTATCTTTCTGGTCACAACTGAATTAGTTTGTTACTAGGTTCGCAACGCCTTATACATACTTGCATATCTAAAAATCACCTTACTAGAAAAAGAGTTCACCGAAGCAAAGATAAATTAAAAACTTAACATCAGCGCAATGAAGCCACAACCAATCAGAGTACTATATTTTTCAATAACATTTTAATTCAATAATATCCTCCGTCATTTTTACATGCCGAGTAGAAAAACAAGTAACTACTCTATTTTATAATAACAAATTAAAGTTTTTTCTTTTAACAAATCGTCTGCTAAATGCAATTCAACAAGAGGATTTAACCAAGATGAATTTAACTTATAAATGCTCGAAGCCGTAATATTCGTCGCAACAGAGCACAATCTAAAGAGTTTTGTAGAAAATAAAGATTTCAGAGAGACACGCAAGCGAACTTTGAATTCTTTAAACTGATAGAACTATGCTACTGGCCACACAATACAAAGGATTGGGAATTTTTATTCTAGCCACTGATATTTTATCAGAGCTATGGGTAAATTATAGATTGACAGTCAAACGTCAGACGAGTCACCAATGTGGAAGATGGCTCAATCAACAACGAAACATAAATCAAATTCACTCCAGGATATATAAAAATTGTACGTCGCAACGTCATTTTCAGATTCTTGAGAAAAATCATAATAACTAAATAAGGAAAATGATTGGCTCAAATTCCGCCCGACTATACCGTAATCTGAAAGTACGCAAGACTTGAAAATTTTTAGTTAATTCATCCATGGCGTACTTAATTGGCAGTTGTTAGCACTTTACCATATCAACTCGCTACGTTCTTGTGCAAAATGTTCCCGCCAATTCAAAATATCATTAACAACATGCACTATTATAAATATCACGGAATTAACAAAGAAATGACATTCAAGGTATTTGCTAAAGGAAAAAATGTTCCCGCTGCATGCACCATCAATTTCCACAAATGTGCGATTAAAAAAGGAAACTGTAATCTTGTTTAACTTCATTCCAAATAATATCCAAAATGTCAGATTTGTGTCAAAGGAATCAAAGACTTTTGCTGGCCAGCACATGAAAATGCAGTTACTATTTAATGGTGAGTATATTCTTGTGTTCAATTTTGTTGCATGGAAATTTGTGTAGCATCTAAAAAAACCGGCCCAAATAATACAAATGAAGGATGAAGGCTATACAGATGTTCTTTATTTAAAAAATCTGTAAATCGGGGAGAAATCTTGGAGGAGACGAACAAAGTCGACTCAAATATCAAATTCACATTGGAGAGGAAAAACTTTAACGTGCTTACATTTTTTGACATCCAACGTCTCTAAGACAACGACATCAACTTGAAAATGCAAGTATGTATTAGGTGTTGCGAACCTAGTAACAAATTAGATCAGTTGTGACCAGAAGGATAAACCAAAGACAGCATGAACAGGGAGTATAATCTCATGCACATTCGTTTCGTGCTTACTGGCGACTCATCAGAAGGAGTCGGTATTACTCCCTTTAACCACTATGTATTTGGTTGAGGAATGTGGGATAATAGGACGATACAATTTCCTAGACGAATGTGGAAACCTGCATTATTGAAGCTAACATCATATAAAGTCTACGACAATGCGACTTCAACGCTAACTCACACTATATAATATATATACCGAGTCTGTAAAGGATACGAACACTATGGCTATTGTGTCAGTAACCGATACCAAAATTAAATTACCGAAAAGGTACATGGTACTAACATGATGGATATCAATGTATGCTATAGTTCACCGAAATTGAGAATTACAGCCATTGAAAAATTAGAAACATCGGGAATCCACTTTTACAGGACAATACATTCATGATAATAGCAATTGGAACTAGGCAAATTATTTAGCTATCCAAATTAGGATGATATGCCTCGAGCAAAGGGTCAAGGAAGAGATTTCTTATTAATAGAATACACATTAATTTAAAAACAATCCTGATAAATGTATTGATGTTAACATAAGAGCTAGGCCAATTTGCTTACCAGATATCGTTTAAATAAAAATCTAATTGAGCTAAAAATATCGTGGATATATTCCAGCATCATTAATTACGAAAATTATAAACCTACTCACGAGTGTAAACTTTACAAATATTTCAGTAAGCATCATATTTAACACGGAGAGTGTACCTTATTTGAACGCTAAATATCAATCTCTTTTTGTAACCAAAATCTCGTATGACGTACGATTTCAAATGTGCATGCGCGATCACAATAACAGGACGAATTAGAAAGCAGGTTACCTATAAACTCCATCAATACTTGACCCAGAATTTGTTCATGAAAGAAGTAGCACCATTCGCTAAATCATAAATGCCTGAAAATATCACAAAAACAGGGAAACAAATAAGTACAAATATTGTCACAATTCTTCACAAAGTGTGCTACAAATAATTTTTAAACATGTATAAGGAACAATATTTCGAACAGAAGCCATATTTCTGAGATTTAAAAGATTTAACTAACTAACTATTATATTAGACTATCCGTGAATAAATTGAAGCAATATTTAAGTCCAGCGAGAAGAATAAACTATATTTGTGCATAGGTCACCAAAGCTACCATTGACAACCAAATGGGAAACAATAACGTCGAAAGTGTATAAATGTAAGTAAATCGAAGAAACACATATGCCTCAAAGCAAGAAATAATTATGGGCTTGGCAAGAAATTGAATCTGTACAATCACCACAATATACACAATATCTGACTAGGTAAGACGAAAATAATCAAGTCGGATAAAAAAGCTGTTCAAGACAAAAATTTGCAAATTAAAAAAATTGTCTAGAGGAGTATGTCACATAAAATGAAACATTAGAAAGCTCGTCGTTTGAAAATCTTAACTACACGCATGTGCCATAAATAATACAACCATAACATACTTAATTCAAAAATCATGTACACCGAACCTGTAATTTAACCTTTTGTGAAGGTTAGCTTAATTTAAAAATCTTTGACACCATTTTGCTGAAAATATTCACAAATAAATTTATTGCACCTATTACATGTTTGTAACATTCTCCCTACTGAAATATAATGATATATTAGTAGGGGAAATAGTTAAACTTATTTAAATTATAAAATAACTTACTCAGCCTCTACCACCGAAGGTATAGGTCATAATTAATGCCGCTAATTATGGACGAACAAAACTGTTAAAACTAATTAAATTCTATGAGCTAAGACTGCATTAATACATTGTGCGTAAACGTTTTCTTAAACATTTGGGTAGAAACAGGCTCATAAATCTGTTTAATTAAGAATGCAAAAATAAGGCACGTCGAGAGACAAATGTGACCACTTGGATAAAGAATGGAGGGGTTTATAGAAATTTTATAGATATTAAGTTACATGAAAAAAAGTGAAGAAACTAACGGGCCGATGATGGATTTAGATAAATTACCTGGCAAATTGTTGTTTATGAAAAGTTTAGAAAGAGTCACCTTCAACTATTATTCTGTAATTCTTCCAAACCATCCACACGAAGCACTATTATTTTGAGTTATGCTATATGCCTTAGAACGATTTCTGAATAGTTGCGACATCGGTGATATTCGAGGTTTAATTAAAAAACGTTTATAATGACTTAACAAGTAGAAACAATCCGAATGAAGGGATCAAAGCAGAAACGGTGAGCGAATAGTTTCAGAAGAAATAAAATTCTCACCAATGGACTGATAAATGACTTCTTAAAATTCATTGAACGTCGGAAATAAAACATTTGGTTCAATAAGTGTAACAACCTGTATACAGAAAAAACATTAAAAAACCAACGGAGATATACTGCCGTTTTATGAAAACTTTGCTAGAAAACGTTATCTAAATATATGTTTTAAGTTTGTTAACCTAACGAATCGACTATAACACCGGTATAAATATGTACACAACTAAATTTTCTTTCTTATACAACCATGCTTCAATCATTATTAATCTTGCGACCTGCAATCAAACTGCTCAATGCAGTTTATTAATGCACATTCATTAGCAGATTAGAGAGCAAAAGAGCTAGGGATGGCAAATTATTATAAAATAGTATCCAAGAATGTTTCTTGGTTCTAAACAACTGGCGAGGAAGTAAATGTTTATGAAATAGCTGAACCCATTGCTACCAAAATTCACACACCGAATCAGGCCGATCACCCTGTTTTTGTCAAAGCAAGATAGTAAAAATGAGCCGCGTATTGTCAACACTGTTGAATGTAAAATCATTTTTACTCAGATCAATCGATAAATATATTTTAGACATTTATGTTATTGCCATCAGTCGAGAATGATTTCTAGCGTTAACGTAGCGATTTGTGTGATTTTGACGCATTGTACAATACCAAATGCGCGTAATTGCATAATGAGTTTTTAAGATGAGGCAGGACAATAAGAAAAGGTCGAATTCACCCAGACACAATACCCTTTGGGAATTGGCAAACAACTATTCATTTCGCAATCCACACGTAACAATGTATCTCGTGGTGTTATGCCAGTAGAACATCTGTCGTTTTGTACTCATTTAATTCTATTTATTAATAGAAGTAGCTAGAAGACAAAAGAATATAGTAAATGAAAGAAATTTGAACAGGTAAATTGTGTGTGTGTATACCTTAGCATGTATGCTTCGCTTTATGTCTGTTCTTGTATTATGTTTGTATTTGGCGAAATATAATCCCATTAACATTGTCTAATGTACTATATGAAGTACCAAATACTTCACTCGAAATGAGATAAGCGAAAAGAAAAGAGTGTTTGTTTAATTGATCTGCTTACACGTTTAAATTATATTGTTAATTTGTTTTAATAAACAGAATAATTTTCTAATTAAAATAAATAATTTGTATTTTGTAGACGCGCTTATAAACTTTTCTTATGAATATTTTTGCTTGTAAGTAATAAATTATTTAAAGATTTAAAAGAATAACTAAGTAATTTTAAAAAATCAAAGAAAAATGAGATAAGCGCATGTAAACCTTTGCCAAATTTATATGTGTTGTGATATTTAAGTATTTTATCAATTTAATTTTCCATCAAAATTACGGCCTCATTCAAAATTGGAACCAGAAAATCTTCTTCAACTGTTATACTTGTAACATCCTTCGTAGATTTGTTTTCTGTTAATTCTTTTTATTTCTCGTTATGCCTCTGCGAGTGTTTATGAAATTTCTCTCACATGCAACATATCGCAATCTTGACAGGGAATTTTGTATACATTGAAGTAAAAACTGGGCCAAAACTGAAATGCTTTGGGTGCAGATTTCTGTTTATAGGGTGCTGATGTTAAATTTTCATTTTAATACCAGTTTTACTGTTATCCTGCTTGTCGTGATTTGTTTAATTCTTAAGGAGATTCATGATCACATTCATTTTGTATAATATAATGTCAGTATCTTTTCACACCATATATGTTTATGTAACTTTCGAATTCGTCTTCCCGTTGTTTCAAGCCGGATATTTATAAATTCCGTATAGGAGATCGCTTAGCAGTGGCTAATTTTTACAATTATATAGAGTTGTATTTAGATTCAAGAAAAATTTCCAATTAGGAATTCTATTTGTAAACAAGTCATTCCATTTACAATTGAGAATGATTACTCCACGCCATCTACTTCTTATAAAATAAACTGAATTTTGTCTATTTTATTAATTACTGTTAAAAATATCTTTGATTCACTTTCAAAGTCATTCAAAAATTATTGATTTATAAATTTTTGAAGAATACCTATCAATCAATATTGTTTTACGGAGCGTTTTTCTATAAAAAATGTTTATTTTCCTAAATTTGCCTAAATAAATAAACCAATTAATACCAAAAATCGACCGAAAAAAAACAAAATTTACATTCTATTTCATATAAATTCTTTAAATAAAAATGTTCGTCTGTCATGCATAATATTGCACCCGCGGCAGGGTGGCTCAGTGATTAGAGCACGTTTCCAGTTTCGAACCCTATCCGTGGCAAATTCTGGCCAGTACATGATGTGTTCCCAATAAGGACGAAACCGGTCTACCGGATGAATTTCCTTTTCTAAACTATACAATTCTTAGTTTGTACTGACATATGTAAGTAATGAATGGGTCAGGTGCTTATATCAAGACCGCAACCTTGATTATAGTAATTTCAAATTAAGTTAGAAACTGCTTTCTGAATGGAATTAATTTTGCTTTCTTATTAGTTAATTAGTTTATACTGAAAACTTAGAAGAAATAAAAATCCTATCATTATACTTCAAATAAATATAACGTCTTCAAATGTCAGGTATCTGTCCACTAATGAAAAATCTGGGGTGATTAGTTAGAACTTCATGTCTTAAGAGATTCCGAAAACGTTTCATCAGTAAAAAAAAGATTAACCAAAAACATATGTCGGTATATAAATTAAAATTGCATGCTTTATGCCGCAATGGATAGTGTCTCCATATTACGAGCAAAAATATCCCAAATCGAGCTAATTTTGCGTAAATTTATGGACAGTGCTTGCAAATATTGTTTGATTGGTTGAATTGGCTTAAAATTGTGATGACATGTTTAGTTTTTACTGACATCATATATATGTATTTAAATATTTATCCCGACTTTTTAGCAACTCCCTTATAAAAAATTAATTGACAAAGCGAAATAATCAGTTCAAATTTGCTTTACTTTTAGAAAAAATGTGTTGGAATTTAACTTTCGGTCGTGCAAAAGCATTAATCATAATTGGGAAGGCGTTACAAAATAAGTGACTTTTCGTAAAAACCAATTTGATGTTACCTTCACGAATAAAACTTTCGCAAACGTACTCTTTTGTGAATACAGCAACATTCACAAACATTTTCGCTGAAGCAGGACTCCTGGCTATAGGTCAAGTGTTTCAAAATAAAATGAAGTTAGCGTTAAACTGAAATAATATATCATTTTCTGTCATATATATATATATATATATATATATATATATATATATATATATATATATATATATTTACCGCCCATCTTCGGTAAGAAATAGAAAAAAATCATTACTCCGTCTCAAGATAAATTATATATTCGGATATTATCAATCGATTTTATTATTTTAGCAAAATGGTCATGCAAATTACTTAAGTCCAGTTAACTGTAGAAAAGCCTCCTGCCTGTCAAATTTAGTTAAGGTGTAAAAAAGTGAAGAATTTAGACAAAGAAATAAGACAGTTCTAGAAAATTGACAAAATTAATAAAATTGAAGATTATTCTTAGTTTAGCATTATGAAAACAAATAAGCTTCACCATCGCACTGTAAATATGGCTACGTAAATGCAGAAAGAAAAGTGTCCTTAACAATGCCAAGGGTGTATTAACGATGGTCGTGCGACTTCATTCACCGCCAAAATTGACGTAAATTACGTCAAATAGAAATCCAAAATATAGAAAGGGTTCTTGTTCTAGTTCCATGAATATTCTTTTATATATCCGAGAACCCTTGACATGATCATGAGCCTTGCTCTAGATCCTTATAACATCCTGTTTTAATTCTTTAAACCAAGTTTGCGAGGTTGAAGTAAACACCAATCCCATTGTATTTAACCAGTCGTCGAACAACATTACAAAACAATCGCCAGTCGCTACGCACTGACGCTTTTGACCTTCCATGATCATCTTCAGAGTACGACGGCAAACTCACTAGCGAGGATCAAACCGCATTGTCTATATATAAAAATCAAAGTTAGATACGCAGTTCTCACCTCTAGTTGACTTGCATACATTGTACTCCACAGGAAATGTCGGCTGCTCGATTTCTATGCAGTCAGGAAAATTAACTGTTGGCAAGTTTCGCGACACATATATAAAGCAATAAAATTAAACAATCATTGATTGCGAGCCTCCTCGTTAGTCAATTTGCCATCGTACTCTGATGATGATCATGAAAGGTCGAAACGCGTCAGTGCGTGTGATTGGCGGAAGTTTTGTTATGTTGTTCGACGACTGGTCAAATACAATGGAATTAGAAACTCGCCAACTTGATTTAAAGAATTGTTACCACCACTCGCACAATCAACTGTTTAATCCTTTTATAATTGTTGTTTGAATCCGGAAATTAAAAGTAGGCTTCAATGGTTCAATATAAACTGAATTATGACTTCATTATTGGATGGGATCCGGTATACTTTGGCTTAAATTGCGAATGAGCAACGTCTTTGCGGACATAGGCTTACTTTCATTTGTCAAAAGCCCTCGAAATGTGCACTGACGGATGGCGTTCTTTCGCTGGATGCGGACGCAAGCCATTTATAACGCGCTGTAGTTACTGTGAAGCATCCTTTTCTGGTGGCTCCTTACTAACTTCAGAACCGCTCATTCAATAGGCTGGTTGTTGCGGACAGTGACCAAATATGAATTTTATAATTGACGCCTATATGCCATCTCAATACCTTGATCACATACAATATAGAACTAATAGGAGTGCGGTAAGCCAGTCAAAACATTCTAGAAAAGCAAATGCCTCCGCCTTTAATCCACGATGTACGCGTTCAAATTAACCGTTGCACCTAGAACTGAATGCTATTGTACTTCGAACATCTAATTCCGGGAATTGTAAATTATTTTGCCAAATACATACCTTGGTCAGGAACTATTGCATTTGGAAGCCCAAATCTTGCCATCTGGTGTAACGCATATGAAATGGTATTCGCATTCACAAAAGCGTGACTCAGATTGTGGTATTCAACAAAAACCGGGCAGCGGAAGTTTGGTTGGAACCAAATTTTATTAGCCACCTCTCTTTCAATATTATATGTGATAAACTCCGATTGCCTACCTTGAATTTAGTAAATAAATGCTGGTACCTTCGTCGCCATAAGGCGAGTTCTTCGTCGGTCTGTTGCTTCATCTGTATGTTGTGTCATAGCAACAAGCTGGTATTGTGATAGAGCAAAACAACCAGACACGTGGTTGATAGCACAGTTGAACTCACTGAGGCGGATAATTGGCCAGATAACTTATATACGATAAATCTCGTAATACATGATTAATTGTGAAAGCAGGAGTCGTGCTGTTCCAAACATGCTCTTTCCACGGATGAGTGCTACATTTATGTGGCTTTCAACTTTCTGGAATAGAACGCAATTGGTTTTATTTAACCCCCGAATGTTTGTTCTTGTATAACGTCCAGAACTACTTCCGATGCGTTGATGGATACTTCAAATTGTGCGTTTGGCTAAACAGCATGTAATTTTATATACTGCTCAAACAGATCCTTTTTTTAGGTTATTTATAGTGTTACCTAATTCTATACCCATGCGCACTTTTACATTTTTACAACAGGACCAAACTGTTTAATACGAGCGAGTGTCCCTTTGATGTCTGGTAAATGCTTCATAATATTAACAGCGGCTATCAGCGTCGGAATAGGTACGTGGAAGTTTCCTTAATATTTCATTAATACAATTCCGAAATGTCTGTGATGTATTGCACCTACCAATGGGCATGCGCATATATTCAAATAACCCAAAAGCGCTAATGGCAACTGGTTTGGAGATTCTTTCTTCATCGAGTGGAATCTGATTTAAGATTAAACACTTTAAATCAATTGCGTTAAACAGTTTCATCAATAATAATGTGGCACTGTGTATGGGATGATGATCCGAAATTGTAATTTTGTTGAGGGTTCGATATACCCGTATAACCTCCAATCACCGACGTGTCGCTTAGCTGGTATTTGAAAGGGTGAGGTCCATGGACTGGAGCAAGAACGTATAATACCGTTCCCTAGTATTTGATCAAAACTAGACTTGGCATCCCGTTACTTTATCTGATCTGAGGGTTGAGTTTTGGCGAAGCGTGTCAGGCCTTTAGTTGCTATGTGTTTCCGCGTAGTCAATCAGCTGTACCGATTTAACCTAATATTTATAATCTCCAGAATACTATTTTATCGTTGATTAGTAATTCGAAAGAGCCATTACTCTTCAGTGAAATTAACGGACGATTGTCACTTTATTTTTAGCAATTGTCAGACCATATATCACCATAACATTTAAACCTAACATGCCATATGTAACTTTCACGTCGGCAAACGTCCGCGGAAATGCACGACGTAGATCGATTGATATTCTGAGTTTCATCAAGTCATTTTTGTTTATTGACTGGCAGTTGGCGGCCTTTAATGGTAAATTCTGCGTTCCTAACTATATCGCAGCATATGTAATAACCAGAAACGTCATCCGAGAGAGTGGATCAATAACAGCCATAATCGAAGCGATTTGCAAATACGTGCCGGCCTGACTACATATGCACGGTTCTGCCTGTGAGTCTGGGCTTTCTTCTTATGTAAATTATCTGTGGTACATCGTGGAAGTTCATAAACCGGAGCACCTGGAAACGATCTCAAGCGACTTCTAATTCTCTAGCCCCATATTCAATGATTTTTACACCGTTTATTAAGGCTGATCGCATGGAGACACCAATCTGACAGCGAGCAACAACCTGGTTTTCTGGAGGCTGATATTTGTATATTATAATGTACACATTGTAATGTAAGACCAAAACGCTGTGCACGGTATAATGATAGCAAGGGACCGGAGGCTCATTGCGATGACTGATAAGGACGGTGCAGGCGATGCGATGGCTAGCCGGAACCCTTCAATTTATTTTCCTTAATTGCATCTGGCGTAGGATATTTTCAAATTACACGGGTATTATTGTTACACTGTTAACATGAGTTCGATTATAATTTAAAATAAAGACACAACACTAATTAATTTTTCATGAACAGAAATTAAAACGTGAGCATTTTAAAATACTGCTTATCTGAAATATTACATGTATCTATCAGGCGTCAAATTGTTGCTCGCCAAAGTTCGAAAAGACTCCAATAAGAACAATAATCAGTCTCAAGATAAAAGATATAATTATAAATTATCCTTCGATTTTATTATTTTCGCAAGCAAGTCATGTGAAACACATAAATCCACTTAACCGTACAAACAGCCCTCCCGACTGTGAAATATTTTAACGAGTAAAATGTGAAGAATATAAAAATCAAAAAGGCTGCTTAAGAAATTTCACAGAATAATAAATTAAGAAAATTCTTATTTTATCATTATGAACACCAATAAACATGACTGTGTCACTGTAAATATGGTTATCAACATACAAGAATGAATGTAGCCCTAAAGAAGACCAATATAATGTGTATTAATGGTTGCATATATATATATATATATATATATATATATATATATATATATATATATATATATATATATATATATATTATCAGCATAAACCAAATTGCAGAAGGCGGCAAAGACAGTTCATCAAAGAAGCCTGTAATCCAGAATTTCACTTCAACATGTATCGAATATGTGCAAATTTCCAGCAGAGTCTCAGACACTATGCAATGCGCCACTCGTGCCGCGTACTACATGCAGTAAGAAGTATAAAAATTTACGTTTCTGATAACGTAAATATTTCACAAAACACAAAATACATTTCATTAAGTAGACTGTTTTCGTCTTTTTTTTTTTTTGCATCATATTTTTGCTGAATGTGTTATATATTTCTATTCTTAAATTTGTTTATACTGGATATATATATATATATATATATATATATATATATATATATATATATATATATATATATATATATATATATATATATATATATAAGCCCGTGATAGAAAGTAAATCCATTATTTTTTAAACGAGTGAAAAGAAAACTTGTAATCCATGGAATAGCATTTATTAATAAATATAGATATTACCATTACCTGAAGCTAATAATAAAAATCCGCTAGTGATATTTTCGTTTATCGAATCACCAATTCTTTTTTGTCGCAACTCATCAACTTTTAGCTGCGTCTATCTTTCAGTTACGCAATATGGACGCCTTTTTCATAAAACCATATGATCTGTCATCTGTTACATTTGAACGTGTCCGCAATTACTGGGTGTGTGGTATTTTGACTCATGTCTGTTACTCTAATGTTTGCCGATGATGCTTCTCTTCTAGTCTAAATTGACTTGCTTTTGAATTATTTTTTGCACATTTAAGCAAAGATTGTGATTATAAATGGCAATGGTGTCGAAGATCACAAGCATGTTTTATATTCTGCCTGGTATATAACAGAATAATTATTTACAATTATGATGTGCCCTGTGAGAGGGATATATTCACAAATTGCTGATCTCTGTACAGGAGCTCCTCGCTTTTTTCTTCAATCTGATGATGTAATAAGCGTTGCAAGAACATTGAAAGTTGAATACGGATAATGGTCTGCTCGTCAAAATAGGCTGTGGTTTTCATTAATTCGCATAAATTTTGTATTGTTGAACACCACTCTAACATGTATCGCAAGAAACTTAGTTTTAGGTGTTCAACTTTCTTTTATTTTGAAGATTTCAACTGGTAGATCTCCTCAAAAGGGAAACTTCAGCGATATATTATAAAATTTTATGCTTTTATTTAGTCTGGTCTCGGTTTTATTTATTAGAATCAAGATTGCAGTCTTGATATAAGTACTTGACCCATTAATTACTTAAATATGTCAGTATAAACTACGAATTGTATAGTGTAGAAAAGGCAATTCTTCCAGTAGACAGGTTTCGTTCTTATTGGGAACTCATAATGTACTAGCCAGAATTTGCCGCGGACAGGACTCAAACCTGGGCATTTTTGCTTAGGAATCTGGTGCTCTAACCAGTGAGCCACCCTGCCATACACTAAACTTCACACAATTTTCGGTTATAATCTAACTAATGTAATTTGGTTAGTCTATTTTTCATTTAGGTGGAGCTCATATGGCATCCATTTAGACCCAAAGTTCCAACCAACCATCCCCAATCTGTCATTACCGAACAGACACCACACTACATGGGGAAGTGGTATTGAACTGAACATTTAAATAATTAAACGTTTTTATTTATTTCCGTCATAATAAATTGGATACACTGTCGGGATAGCCATTTTACATCAAACGTTTCGCGAAGCAGGTATAGCTCTAATTCAA
>JAQBSW010009863.1:0-26819 GCA_029291075.1 Eudiplozoon nipponicum | reverse complement strand
TTACTGGTCATAAAATTATTATTTCGTTTATAACCTACGTCTACACATAACACTAAATAGCTTAATTATTTAACTTGTGTTTACAAATTTCGGATAAAAGTCAACTCCTTTATATTGTAAAGTCGAACAACATTGCAAAGTTCCATTTAATTGAAAATATCCATACCTTAGCTATGCTATGTAAATGGATCTATAAGATGTGATTTTTTGTATTCTCAAGTTCGCATGCTTGTTTTAAATAATTGTTGTCAAGCACAACACAATCAATGATTTTTCAATTAAATACGTAAATGTTGAAACTCATGATTTGCATTTTACAGCTGAAATGAACCGCAGATCTCTCAGATAAGCTGACTTTGAAACTTTCTTCCTTTTATAATAACAGGAATTACAGTGGACAGTTACTTCTAACCTAGCCTATATAATGCGTAATATTGTGAAATTCATTCAGGTATCCTCATTCGATTTACGACGATATGTCAGAACTTTTAGGCAAAAAGACAGTTGCAGCTGATCTGTGAGGATGAATCACATGCCCTGTTTATAGCCACTTCAAATCTGAATATCTTTGTTGACAAAGTCAGCAAGAACACTGCTATAAGAGGATTCCAGAGGACTAGGTAGCTGAAAACACGGCCGGATCAGTAACAATCACGACCAATTCGAATGTGATAAATTCTTATTTCATTGTTCATATGACCCTTATTTCGGGTGAGCTTATAAAAACCAATACACAGTATTAGCTAGATCAGTGGCGTTTTGGCAGAAAATGTTACCAATTAGACACAGAACTTTAACGTGATCGCACACTTTACCTACATTTAAATAAAAGAGAACTTGAACAAAATAAAGTGTGAAAAAATTAGCTAATATATACCAATACAAGATAAGGGGTCAATATGCCATTCGAAATGAAAATTTAAATAAAATATAATTGCTTTAAATATTGTGAAATTGAACGATATATATTTTGTTTTCCATTTTATTTTTTAACCTAGAAATTAATGAGCGGCATCAAAATATACCGCGTCAGAGAATATAAGACTGCCAATAATGTAGGACAAAATAAAGCATCATGAAGATTACTAATGAATATCAAACTAATTAAATTGTGCCAAACTGTCAATCAATAGACGTTTACTTAAAAACTATTGACATATATTGTAATTAGGCTGTTTAGCTCAATTTTTTACATATCTCTGTTTAAATAATATAATCATTTAATAGTCAACACATAACATGTTATATATATATATATATATATATATATATATATATATATATATATATATATATATATATATAATGGAATAGAGGCAATGTCAAATATAGAAATTTCAGTATAACCATTTATCGATAGATATAAAAATTGATATATAAAACCATGAAGGAAGTGAAAGGTTGATACGATAATATCGAAGTTTATAAATCAATAGATAAATAGTCAGACATGTTGAAATTTAGGTTGAAATATAGGGAGATTAAAAGTTGACTAAGCAAATGTATTTTGGATCATATATGTCGGAAAATAATCGTAAAGTTTTATAGGTAGATTAAGAGATAAATACGTTGATATGTAGATATTAAGCGACGCAGATAAATATGTATATAACATTATATATATATATATATATATATATATATATATATAAATAGATAGATGGAGCGAGAATAGATGAAAGAATTAGAAAGGAGGATTGAAATAAGGATAAATAAATTCATGGATATATAGACAGGTATCGGTTACTAACACAATAGCCATAGTGTTAGTATCCTTTACAGACTCGTGCTGCATGCTCCATTTCCAATATAATGGCCAACAAATTTGATTTTCTTGGTGGCACCAGGCTATTTTTTATCCATTTACATAGAAAATTTAGTTGGAGGGTAGGGTATATTTGTTTACACACATAAATTATGCTGCTTATTATGTCATCGATCAAGCTCCACAAATAGATAAGCAAACTTCCTCTGGATACAATTTCGACCACTTCGAAAATTAATAAAATAGAACCCAATAAAGGTCTCTTTCGAGCTAGCAGATGAACCAAACTTTAAAATTATCCGTGAAAACATAACAGTTACACATTAATATTAATCCTTATCTAGGATTATCGTCTGGATGAAACAGCGACTATCTTGTCTGATCTGAGTAAATCGGTTTCAAGATTCTCCAATAGACATTAATGACCTTAAAAACATCTTATTGGCATGTACAAAAAGCGTACACTTCACATTTGAAGGTACCTATTTACGAAAGTTTAATTGTTTAAATACTTCAAGCTACACTGAACATCTCCTAGTGATTTAAAACAAACCTGAAAAATAATACATAGCAAACGCATACTTTACAGAAGGTATGAATATGATCTACTATTGTGCATTCTAGAAGCAACAGATCCAGGCAAATTCACGAAACAGGTCAATGGATTCGTATCATACATCAAATTCACTCTAGCAGTAGACAAATTAAAGACTTTTTCTTTTCTAGCACATATATTTCACTGGAAAAGAAATTGATGATTTGACAGTTACAATACGTAGTAAAACTACCTGCATTATAACATTTGTGCGCCAAAGTCGCAAAGAAGAAGATGAATTAGCTACTGAGCAGACTGATTTAGGTAGATACTATCCGAACATACGATTACGGTAGAATACGGCTTCCAGACTATCTTTTTATGAAAAATTACCCGGAGTTACATTGTTGTCAACATCAGACTAATTCTTATTCGTAATTCATATGATAAGGACCAAATGTATCTCCCAAAATAATAATTTAGTGGTTAACTTTCAGTTTCGATTATTGCACGTTCGTTAAATCGAATCACATTGGGAAATTTTCCTTGTGAAAATCTTAATATCACATTTAGCCCACAGTGAATCATGTGAGTGGATGCCAAAAATCAATTTCCAACTATCGCCCAAATTTCATGTGTGTGTGTTAAAATTTATACCCGACTTGGGAAAAGCAGATGAACACCGAAATCCAACAAAATTTATTGCAGAAATTGATTTAAATTAGCCCGGAACCAACAGGTAAATCAGCAGATTTGGAATATGTATGTGTAATGGTGCACATAGCCAATATACCGACTTAGGCATTTGTACAAAACGCACAATCCACAAATTATTTTACGCATAAAATAGCCTTTTGTATTAGACAACAAGAATCATGTATAAGCATTTAAATGTTCCAATAACTTAAAATTTAAATTCACTAGGCAGGAACCAAGCATACCAACATCGATAGTCTAGTATTCAAGTGAATCAGACCACACATAGGACCAGCATCAACAAAATTGCGATCACACTGACAACTAACTGAAGTAACATAAACTGCACCAATATCATCACGATAATTATATTAGTATTGACAGAAATCACAGAGCACAAAGAGAAATGAACACTGAAATCTGCACTCCTTGCTCTGTTACCGGGTGGACTAACGAAAATTTATGAAAACAGGTTACAAAAAGAATAATTTGCAGGGGGGAAAAATCTCACATGAATGCAAGACTAGCAAGATCTCAAACTTCGTTTTAAATACCTTAATAATAACCCATAAACGCATACAGAAACACATACCACTACATACTCACGTGTAGACAAAAATCAAGACGAAACGAACCACCAAAAATCTTGCGACTGGGTATTATTTGTGCGCACCTAGTATGAAATTAATATAAATATAACCAGAAGAATAAACAAAAGACAGCACGAACGGAAAGTATAATCTCAGGTACACTCGTTTCGTGCTTACTGGCGACTCATTAGTAGAAGTCGGTTTTACGCCATTTACCCGCTATATATTTGGGTGAGGTATGTAGGAAAATCGAACGGTACAATCTAATATACGAATTTGTAAACCTCCAGTAGTAAAGCTAACTTCATACAAAGTTAGAGACAATGCGACTTAAAAGCCAACTCACTATAATTAATACATATACCAAGTCTGTAAAGGGTACCAAAACTATGGCTGTTTTGTCAATACCCTATACCAACATTATAGTATCGAATTGATATTTGGTGCCGAAACTGGGGTTTCCGAGTCGGTATATGATAGAAACACCATTGATTTCAACATATGCTAAAGTTCACCCAAATTGAGAATGAGAACTATTTCTGAATAACTGTAACTCCAGAAAATCAATTGATTGCTGCAAAGAAATAAAAGTAAAATTGAAAATAAAACATGTTCTCATTTACTTAATTAATTGATAACAAAAACTAACTATAATTGAAAAAATGTAATTTGTAGTTAGGTGCCCTCTAAATAAACCCACCATTGTCCACAAGTTAGATACTCTTGAAGATTAAATAACTTTTTCATAAACATATATAAAGTGCATTATTCAAATTTGGCCACTTTCCTCAGAACTAAGTTACTCTCAATTATTTTAACAGGCTTAATGTAAATTATGGTGAGTTCATAATATTGGCGACTGAAATAAGAATAAACAGTTACCCAAATTGAATATAAGTATTTTTTCTCGCTTGTGTGGGGAAATTAATAAGAATTATATTTCTACTAAAATGCTATCAGTGCAATCCTAAATGAACATAAACTGATTTATAGTTTATGATGAAATATCGTGACTATAGATATATCATGTTTCAATTTTTTTAAAACACAACCATTATATTTACGAAGGCTGTTAAAATTGAATTTGATAGGCAAATTGATTGCTTTTGATATTTAGCCTGTCAGTAAAATTCTACTTTATGCACCCTTCTCATTTAGTTTTTTAAAATTTAAATACTGGATATAAAGTGTAGCCTAATAGGTACCAAGCTAAAATATTTGTAGATAACAAGTTACGATAATTAACATTACACCAGCAGATTTTATTTATTAAATGTAAACAAAAATTAGTTTTCTTAAGTTTTAAATTTAGAATAAGACTATATTTCACTTAGATACAGCTCAATGCTTGGAAGAATTATTGTTTGTAATATTCAGCCAAATATCGATGTCATTTGAGTCATTTAATTCCATAATCTTACGCACAGTAAATAAAATATCGTTCGAATTCTAGCCAACCGTTTATCGAAATTTGTCATCATCATTTTCTGAATAATATTTACAGTAATAGAAATAAGTTAATCATAGCAATTAAAGTAAGGATGACATCATCATCAATCTAATTTTCGAAAAAACAGTAATGCTAATCATAATGAATAAAATTATAATTTCAAAAGATGTTTCCCAGCGAAACTAACGTTGATGGCAATTTAAATTAACACTCTTAAAAACTAGAACTGTTTAGGATTTGAAAATGCTATCTTTACACACTTTGTTCACACACGATTACATTCTTCAGTCAATTGAATAGCTAAAAACACATGTTGCCAGCAATAATTGTATAACGCACATCTGCGAAAACAGCTGCCAACTTAGGTACATTTCCCAATGAAGAACAAAAATTTATTTTCATTCAGGACGTTCAAATAAACTATGACAACTTACAGTTTCCCGGCTGTGTGGAGACGACTGAAATCAGTTATGTTGGCACAGAAAAATCGGGGTTATTGTCAATGTAATTATTGCAATAATTCGATTGTAGCCCGGGAAGGAAAGAAGAAACAAACAGGCACATGCACACACACAAACACATAAACACAATAAAACATATAAATAACTTTTAAATTGGCATTATCTGATAGTCATATGTACATACTCTTATATAAAATATTAAATGTTAACAAAAATTGTATATTAAACAAGAATTAATCAGTATAACGAAAAAATATCTTAGGCCAAATAATTTCATAAACTGCCAACAATAAGCGAAATGTAATTTTATAAAATATACATTTATACTTTTCATTTAAAAAAAACATTACAAACGCAGTATTATGATACTTTTTAAATTCCTTTGCTACAATATATTAGTTATTAACCTTCATCTTAATGGTTAATCTTTTTATAGTATGTAAAAATCATATTATAAAACACATTCATGCATCGAAATACAGGTGGATTTTCTGTTCGGGAGTTAACGTCAATATTGACATGGTCACTATCAGTTCAAATATTTATTTATTTGCTGAAATTATGTGCCATATTTACATATAGATGTTGGTAAATTGAATTTTATTGAAAGAAAGAATAAATTCTTTCTGGCTATTTACACAAAAATTAAACATTAACGAGTATTTGTAGAATAGAACATCTTCATTTGGATTAAAACCAAACATAAAATAGATTACAATATCAGAAAATATACAATAGGTTAAAGGCATGACGTGGCATAAATATGCCCATTAGAGTCGCATAAAAATGATTATCTGGATAATATAATTATTGGCTTTAGCAACACGTGAACATCCTGCAGTAATGTCCATGCGTACGCAAAATCAAATCTTGCTAGAATTATTATAATAATGACAAAATACTTTATTTAAAAAAAATATTTTTTAAATATTTTATATTGAGTGCTTCTTGAAAGATCAAGGTACAATTAAAATGTTATATTATACATGCGTGAAAAGCGTGACTATTTACTATCCTGATAAATTCGTTTAATTAAAACAAAATACTAATAATGCTCGCAAAATAGATGTAAATAATAAAATACTAATGAATTCAAATTCAGACTACAATCGAGAAGTTGCTCACTTACTATTAAACCTTTGCCTTGGAGATGGCTTACTTTTTATATCCTATACGAAGTTAGGTTAAAGCTAGCAATGTATTTTCGTTTTAACATTTCCTAGCATTTTACTTTACTTCAATATAATCGATATTGTTACAGCGCTAACCAGATCATCGATTATTAAGCCTGTCTGCATCCTCTGAGTTCCTACCAAGTGGATAAAACACAGGTCATGTACAATGCGAAATGACAGACATCACAATGAGAAAAACCATTCGTGCAGACTAAAAAAGCGAAAGCATAGCTAAAACTTAATCTATTGACAGTAGACCAACCAGATTTAAAAAGTCAGATTACATTGTCGAGACCCCTTTTTTGTAAACAAACACACGAGTCAACATGTCATAAATTGAGAAAAACATGACGGATTTAAATAAATAAAAATAAAACTAAAAATCAATACAACTTTCATTCTATTAATAAAATGGTTATCCATAATTTATTTGACTGAAAAAAATTATTTATGTTGTTAAATATTTCCGAAATAAGTGGGCCATTTATTCATAATAGCCAATCTTTTCAGCAAAAGATGTCATTTTATAAAGTAGTAATTTCATACATAAAAAATGTACATCGTATGGCTTATGATCATATTCAAATATTTATGAAAACATATAGATATACATTCCTTAGATATTATATATATATATATATATATATATATATATATATATATATATATATATATAAATGCGTTCGAAAACAATAAATAGAAAACGTTCTGCTACGAGTAACAGCGAAAAAATTTACAGATCTGTTTGAAAGAACATGGTAAAGAAATACCGCCTAATCGTTTCTTTCATAGCCAATGGTGTGTCGTTAGTTTGGTAAGATAAGTCTATAATGAGGTGCCTGATTAAAACCGCGTATAATCTAAATCAGCAGCATTCACACTTATTTGATCAAGGTTGCGAAATCGATATGATCGACCAATGCTACAATGTATACATTCATATAAACACCTGACCCATTAATTACTTACATATGTCAGTATAAACTAAGAATTGTATAGTGTAGAAAAGGCAATTCATCCAGTAGACCGGTTTCGTCCTTATTGGGAGCTCATCATATACTGGCCACAATTTGCCGCGGACAGGACTCGAACCTGGGCACGTCTGCTTCGGAATTTGGTGCCCAGGTTCGAGTCCTCTCTGAGGCAAATTGTGGCCAGTACATGATGAGTTCCCAATAAGGACGAAACCGGTCTACTGGATGAATTTCCTTCTCTACACTATACAATTCTTAGTTTATACTGACATATGTAGGTAACTAATGGGTCAGGTGTTTATATCAAGACCGCAACCTTGATTATAATAATTGTTATCACCAACCACGCAACCAATGTTTGTTTAATTATATGAATGTATACATTCACCAGAATAAACTAAGCGTTGTATAAATTAGCATATGTAATTCATCCAGTAGAGAGATTTCATCAAGACTTTTGTCTTGGATAAGGCTTGAACCGTGACAGAATTTCTTCTGAGACTGTAACTATATCCATAGCGCCACCTCCCCACACAATCCAAGAAACATCTAATTAAATACTAAATTCAATTTTTAATTGACCTACCTCTCAATCGGTGCCTATGTGGCAGCACTTTAACCAATAAGTTCCAACTAGCCACTCCCAAGCTCTCAATATACAATGGACACCACACACATTGGAACTATTGGTCTAAAGAAATGCCACATAAACCCAACGTGAATGGAAGGCTGACTAAAAACAGCTTAGAATAAATTGGAATATTTCATGTGACGTGCGGCAGAGTTGCACAGTGGACAGAATCGGCGACTCCGAAGCAATCGTGCACCCGGTGAAGCCATTTTTGCGTCAAATTATTTGACAGAATTTGAAGAGTTCACAATAAGAACGAAACCGATCAACTGCATTACTTGCATTTATACTGAAAATTTTTATATAATACTTGATCTCTGTTTATGTCAATCTCGCAACCTTCATTGAAATAAATGTAATCAATCCACGGATGCCAAAAATGGATATGAATAAGCAGCAAGTAAATACAATCCTGTTAAGAATATTTAGTAAAATAATGAAATATAATGAATGAAAAAGTAACAAGATCGTTACATTTTAACAGTTAGTTTCTGATTGGGTAGGAAAACTAATATACATATATATATATGCAATTATGCATTAGTTGTTGTGCACCTAGTAACAAATAATTTCAATTATAACCAGAAAGGTAAACCAAAGACGGCATCAACGGAAAGTATTACCTCGTGCACATTCGTTTCATGCTTACTGACGACACATCCATCGCAGCCGGTATTACGCCCTATAACAACTATACATTTGAATGAGGAATGTGGGAAAATAGGTCAGTACATGTGAATGTGAAAACGTGCTAAGCTAACATCATCTAAAGTTGTCGACAACGTGACCCTAAAGCTGACTCAGTCGGTATATACCGAGTCTGTAATTGATACCAATACTATAGCTATTTTGTCAGAACCCGATACAAAAATTATAATACCCAAATGTATATGGTACTAACAATATTGTTGCCGAGTCGTTACATGTTACCAGCACGATAGATTTAAATGTACACTATAGTTCACCAAAATTGAGAATTACAATTATTTGTGAACGCTTGTAACTCCAGTTATTTCATACACTCCGGCCTTGAACGATATCAGTTATCACATTTTGCGGTAATCATGGCATCATTCAATTAAAAATATAACAGTTAGATACTGTTTGTGGCGAAGAACTAATATATACATACATATATATATATATACATACATATATATATATATATATATATATATATATATATATATATATGCAATTATGGGTTAGGTGCTGCGTTACCTAACGAAAGTATAAGCGGCATATGGAAAAAAAGCAAAGGTACATTAGTAAGCGTTCAGCTCCCTCAGTGCCAAAAAATAAAATATATAATAAAGTCGCAGTTGCATGGTAATATTTGCAATGATTGTACTATTTGTAATCGATTAAGCCGTAATAAGATAATAAACCATCTAATAAGACAATCCTATTCCAATATTCTTGTTATTTTACTGGATCTAGCGTCGGAAACTGATAAGTGCAATCGTCTTTTCTTTTCATTAGGTAATGGTGTATTTAAAATCGAACGTAACGACATTTCCAGTCAAGTTCAACGTATGCGAGACTGCTAGAGGTGAGAGCCGCATATCTAATTTTGCTTCCTATATATATTCAATGCGGTTTGATCCTCGATAGTCTATTTGCCGTCGTACCCTGATGATGATCATGGAAGTTCGAAACGCGTCAGTGCGTTGCGGCTGGCGGTAGTTTTGTTATGCTATTCAAGGTCTGGTTAAATACAATGAGAATGGTGTTTACTTCAAGCTCGCAAACTTGATTTAAATAATTGTTACCAACACCTGCGCAATCAATTAATGTTAAATTGTATTGCCTGTATATGTATATGTGGCGAAAACTACAATCGGTTAATGTACGTGACTTCATAGAAATTGTGCGGCCGATATTTCCAGTTAAGTTCAACGTATGCGAGACTGCTAGGGGTGAGAGCCTATATCTAATTTTGCTTTTCATATATATGCAATGCGGTTTGATCCTCGATAGTCTATTTGCCGTCGTACTCTGATAATGATCATGGAAGGTCGAAACGCATCAGTGCGTTGCGGCTGGCGGTAGTTTTGTTATGTTATTCGAGGTCTGATTAAATACAATGGGAATGGTGCTTACTTCAATCTCGCAAACTTGATTAAAAGATTTGTTACCACCACCCGTGCAATCAATTAATGTTAATCAGACTATATCTTTCTGTACCGAAGCCGTAAACAGTTTGTGTTTGCGACTGCATAGTAATCGTGCAGCCTACATTTCCAGTCGAGTACAATGTATGCGAAATTACTTGAGGTGAGAGCCGCATATTTAATATTGATTTCCATATTTATGCAATTTGGTTAGATCCTTGCTAGTCAGTTGACCGTCGTATCTGATGATGAACATGGAAGGTCGAAACGCGTCAGGGCGTTGCGGCTGGTGGCAGTTTTGTTATGTTGTTCGACTACCGGTTAAATACAAAGTGAATGGTGTTTCCTTCAAGCTAGCAAACTTGATTTAACAAATTATTACCACCACACGCGCAATCAATTATTGTTACATTATATTGTCTGCATATATATATGTGGCGAAAGCTACAATCAGTTAATGTTCGTGACTGCATAGAAATTGTGCGGCCGACATTTCCAGTCAAGTTAAATGTATGCGAGACTGCTAGAAGTGAGAGCCGCATATCTAACTTCGATTTCCATATATATTCAATGCGGTTTGATCCTTGGTAGTCAGTTTGCCGTCGTAATCTGATGATGATCGTGGATGGTCGAAACGCGTCAGTGCGTTGCGGCTGGTGGTAGTTTTGTTATGTTGTTCAACGACTGGTTAAATACAATGAGATTGGTTTTTACTTCAAGCTCGCAAACTTGATTTAACGAATTGTTACCACCACCCGCGCAATCAATCATTGTTAAATTGTATTGCATGTATATGTTTATGTGGCGAAAGCTACAATCAGTTAATGTTCGTGACTGCATAGAAATTGGGCAGCGGACATTTACAGTCAAGTTCAATGTATTCGAGACAGCTAGATGTGAGAGCCGTATATCTAAATTTGATTTCCATATATATTCAATGCGGTTTTATCATTGATAGTCAGTTTTCCGTCGTACTCTGATGATGATCATGGAAGATCGAAACGCGTCAGTGCGTTGCGCCTGGCGGTAATTTTGTTATGTTGCTCGAGGACTGGTAAAATAAAATGGGAATGGTGTTTACTTCAACTTCTCGAATTTAATTTAAATAACGGTCCATATAATTCCAACTTTTTACGTTTTATGTCTCTTAAGCTAAAGCGCTTTACTGTTTAGGATTTTAAAACAATGATTTTTATCCGATATTCTAGATTTAGTTTAAAACTGAAAAGGATTCCATAGATAAGAAAATTTCCAAAAATATCTCTTTCCAATTTCTTAATTTTCCTATTTAGCATGACATCCAAATACGGTAATTGCCCTGAATACTCCCTCTCAATTGTAAACTGATGGTAGCTCAACTGATTAATTAAAATTTCTAAGTTTACAAATTCATCTTCCTTATAGTTTCAGGTCAATAATATGCCATCCAAGAATTTCATATATAATTTAGTCTCCAGTGGTGTCTTTATGAAAAGATTATTTACCCAACAGTGCATAAAAGTGTTTTCTATTGGAACCGAAAAAGGTTTTCCTACTTGAAAGCCTCTTTCATTTTTCTCAAATTATCTTCGAAAGGTAATTTAAGTAAAGTACATACATATAAGTAAGAGGAGTTTACTGAAAACGTTCGTAATAGTAAGATTGTAAATGTCAGAATTAGATCTTTTAGATAGTTGGCGGATTTGGAGTTTATAGACCTTATAAAAACAGTACGAATAAGATCGTAACTAATCGTGTAATAAATTTATCAATAATAAACCAAGTTGAATCAAGTTGACTTTCTTAATCGCGATTTGAAAATGGAAATTAAAAATAGAAGCTCATAAACGAGGTCATTATGTTCGCTGTTAAAGCAGCACAACCGCTTTCAGATAGGGATAATGTTAAATTTGATTTATACCTTGCCTTAATGTATTAGCCCACCAAGAGGATATATTTAAACCAAAATTTGAAAAGTCTCTATTGATATGTTAAAAGGGCAAGTAAAATTACTAATCAATCAAATGATTATTAATGAGGAATCGAATACGGTACATGATGATATATTCATAACAAAAAACCTTTGCACCAATAGTGCATGTATCGGTGAGATTACATAAGCATGGCAACAATTTAGGAATTCATTATCATTGTCCAGCACTTCGACATATTTACCTTCTAAGTTTCTATGTCATAGAATAAGTAAATATGTCTTTTTCTTAATTCGCACATAGTTGGATGCATATTATTCTGTTTGAATTGGTGATAAAGTTGTACTCAATAAAATAAATAATTTGGCGAGCTTATATGTATCAATGCACAAAAATATAAAAGTGGCAGAAACCACGTATTGTTGTCGAATTTTCCTGGCTGAACACCTATTAATATTAGAAGAAGATAAAATGGCGATTTGAAAAATTATGGAGATGTGTATATTTATGTCCTCTAATTATTTTAAAATTTTTAAACAATTTTTAAGAAAATTAAGTGGTGCCCCTGTGGGCCAACGGTACAAACATCTGTATGCACTGTTGTGGCTTTGACCGCATATTTCCTGTGCCGGACAATTGACAGCACTCGTAGGTCGGTAAAATCTTCAATAATGTACATTTTCAGGTTGTCCGATTATTGGCCTTGATTAATGAGTTCTAATTTTCCCCTTCTTATTTAAGCCTTCCATCAGCTGCTTGTCTGAAAATGACGTTGGGACAAGATTTTCCACTCTTATGAAAATCTTGCTCCAACGTCATTTTCAGACAAGCAGCTGATGGGAGGTTTAAAAAAGTAGGGACAAATGAGAACCCATTTATCAAGGCCAATAACCGGAGAACCTGAAAATGTACAGTATTCAAGATTTTACCGACCTACGAGTGCTATCAATTGTCCCGCACAAGGAAAATGCGGTCAAGTCCACAACAAGAAGGACAGCTCTGAGCAAAAATATCTTTGTGCATAATTTGGAAATTGTCTTTCAGATGTGACCTCACTGCAGCCTGAAACATTGGTGAAAATTGAATGGTGAATTTCTAAATTTAACTTATAAAATACGCAAAATCTATTTTACAATTGAATGGGAGTCTTCAAGAGCATTATCGTATTTGGATGTCAAGTAAAGTAAGAAACTGACGGGAATTAGATTAGGATTTTTCTGAGAAAAATAAATATTCTGAAATCCTTCCTAATGTAATGGTAAGCCATCTATATTGGATAAAAATCGGTACCATATACTTGTAAGCAATAAAATGCCCTGCTTTAACAAACTAAAAACGGGAAGAGTTGTTTTTATGTGGAAAATTTCTTATATTCAGGGCTGGCGGTTACCCGGATAAGTTAATAAAAGCACCAATGATGGATGTCACAAGTTAATCTTATCCTTACTTGAGGTATTTAAAATATGATATAGCGAAAAAAAAGTCAGAAAGGTATAAACAGTAGCTTTAAAATGCAATATAAGACCTTTATTAAGACAAACCCTTCAACTGAGGACTAGATTTTCTAATGAAAAATAAATATTTAGCCCTTAGCTGTATATCAGATATGTAACAGTTTAAATGAAAAGGTTTTAGTCTCATGAATGACGGCGAATTCACGCGCCAAATCAAGTTAAGAAGGAGATGACCACGTAAGTATGGGAAAGATGTCTTATCTGACCTTGCACGTCATGCAATAGAGACTAGATAGACAATTAACTGGGAGGATTGCAGACGCATAGCGATATGTATTCTTAACACATTGGCAGGAATGATCAGGGGATCAATTGCAAATAGATTAACAGATGGTTTTATGAATGAAACATGTGTGGATTTGAAATACACTATTATTGCACAAATCAGAATCCCAGGCTAGATCCAGCAAAATACCAAGAATATTGAAGTAAGATTGGCCTATTGGTGGGCTTATTATTTTAATATGGCTTAATCAATAACAGATAATACAATCTATGCAAATTTCCTCATCTACTGCACTTTTATTATATCTTTTATTTTATGACTCTACAGAGAGTTAAACGTGACTAATGGACATTTGTTCATTTGCTATATGTCGCTTATTATTTCGTTAGGTAATTTCCACAGTAGTCTTGTTTGATCATCACTTATTTTATGTCATATCGTAAATGATCTCCTTATTTCACTAATTTTTCACATGAATATTGTTCAGCCCCCTCCCACGTATCTGTCGATATCACCATGCTATTACATAATTTTAAATGTTAATAGATTGCCAATTACTGATCAAGCAAAATAAATTTACACGCGGTGTTTGAAGCTTCAATATATATATATATATATATATATATATATATATATATATATATATATATATATACGGATTAAAAATTTGTACTGAATATTTTTGAATTTTATTTGAATACACACATGCACATTTGCGCGTGCGCTTATCAAATGTTATTTCAACAGTTTTAGTTGCAGCTCGAATGGTATAAGCGAAATTTTACAATTTTACGTTATTCTGTCTCTAACTTTATCACTTATCTTGGCATGAGATTAATAAGACGTTATGTGGAATATTGGTTACCCCACCCTAATGTATAAAGTCAATCTCAATTATGTCATTTCTTATGGTGAAGAAAAAACAAATAGTTTGGCGTATGTAAAGTGTAAATCGAAATTCAGCCAGTCTATTCCGGCATATTTCGTGGCACACGAAATTAATGGACAAACACACATAGGTGATCAATTTGATTTCCATATTGACTGTTGCGGGACAATTGTTAGCACTCGTAGGTCGGTAAGATATTGAATCCTTTACGTTTACAGGTGCACAGATTATCGTTGGCCTTGGTTGATGGGTTCTCATTGGTTCCGTCACTCTGAAGCCAAAACCAGTGAGAACCAATTAATCAAGGCCAAAGGCAAGTTGTGCATCTGGAAATTTAAAGAAATCACAATTTAACCGACTAACGAGCGATAACCATTTTTCCGTAACATACAATTGTGGAAAAAAAGTCAATGATGACAGCGTTGGCAACGAACAACAAAATTTAGGCATTACTTTAAACGCATAGGTGATGTGTAAATATTTAGTTAAGCGTCAATTAGCTATTAAACGAATAACCGGCAGAACTATAAAGTTAATGGCTAAGGAAATATCACACTAGCTTTATTAGCTTGTTTCTATATCTTGTGAAATGTTTTGGACTGAAAAAGGATACCGACAATGGCATTTGAAATATTTCCCACGAACGAGATAATTTGAAAAAATCCCGTGTTATTAACAAATGAGATTAGGTAATTATCGAGTTACGTTTCAAAGATATTGCAAAATGATAAAGTTCACCTTTGAAAATAATTTTTCCTCAATCAAAAAATAGTAACTAAATAGTTTTTTCCGAAAATATTTAGCTCGTGCATTTTATTGAACGGCTTTTATTATGGACAAAGAAAAATTCTTATTAATTTCTTAATATTAGTAATATTTTGAGGTAATAAAATGTTTACTGTTTTCCAATGACAAAAAAATTAGATGAAGATTGATATTTTCTCGACACAAGTCGAACAGGCTCACAGCTATTGCAATAGCACGAATCCAAGTGTGTTGAATAATCATTCTATTGGTTTGGCGCGGTCTTCGGATTAGTGCTATTGTAACAGGTGTCACAGCTCCAGATTACGAAGCAGACGTGCCCAGTTTCGAGCCCTGTCCGCGAAAATTCTGGACAATACGTGATGAGTTCCCAATAAGGACGAAATCGGTCTATTGCATGAATTACTTTTTCTATACTATACGATGCTTAGTGTAAACTGATAGATTTATGTACATAATGGGTCATTTGTTTATATTAAGATCACAACCCTTATTAAAGAAAGTAAGTGTCACCTTATTTGACTGCTGATGAAATGCGAACCACACTTGATTATTTAAAGGAAGTACAATTAGTAACAAGGTTTTCGAAGGTGAACCAGCAGATAGATCTTTTCTGATTATTTTTTTATACTTTTGTAAAATTATACTTTAGAAAAACGTTTAATTTGGGCTTATTTAATTCAGAGTTTAATATCACACATTTTCAGTCATATTAAAAAATTCTAAAATCACATTTTCTAAGTAGCCATCAATATTAATGAAAAAATATTATTTTCCTTTGCCAAAACTATTATATCGATGTTTTAACTCTGAATAAGTAAACAATTAAAGGAAAGGCAACTTGATAAATGCGTAATAACGATAATAATAATAATAATAATAATAATAATAATAATAATAATAATAATAATAATAATATTAAAGTTTTTCATCAACAGAATCAACAGTCACAAATTTATGCGCCTATATTCGTTCAGCTGTGGAATCGCTGAATGTGTGAATATTTCATTTCTGTAATTCACTCTAATCGAAAATCTAAATGGAAAGTAAGCGTGGTGTGCCCAAAGACAGCGCGCTGAAATGGAACCTGATGAAGATATAAATGCCACTTTGACAATGAGTTGTCACCTTATTGATACTTGCGTTTTGCGCGTGCTGGTCATTTTTAAGTTGGAGTCAAGGCAACATTCCCAACAAGTTGTTCGCATATTAAAATTCCATGAAGCAGCTAATCATTATTTTTTAATCATCTATATTTATTATATATATATATATATATATATATATATATATATATATATATATATATATAGATGATATCAGAATAAACTCAGCATTGCATAAGGCAGCAAAAGGCAATTTAATTAGTAGACTGGCCTTTGTCCTTATTAGGAACCCTTCGAGTACTGCCCAGACTTTCCCCATGGACACGGCTCTAACCGATGCATATTTGCTTTGTAGTATGTGATTCACTCCATTACACCTACCAAACTAGCATTCCCCACAATTTGCAATTACATACAAACTTATGATTTTGGTTATGCTTTCTGCAGATGGAACCTATTAAGAATGATTTTATACATGAATGTCTAATTAGACACTTCCGATCTGCCATTACATAACAGACGACAACTCACTTAGAGAAGTTATATTAAATTGAAATGTAATATTAGGATGTTTATTTTATATATTTTGTCAGTATAAGCTTAACATCGCACCAGATAATCTTATTTCGTTCTATTTGTGATTTCTTCATGTACAGTTCAGAATTTTCCGCTGTAGTAATAGACATCTTCGAGGACCATTGTCCTTTCTAAAGCAGAAATGAATACAACAGGATGTCCCGGCATATGTGCACGAATGAAAATGAAGCAATAAACACAATGATGGAAGCAGCCTTTCATCCGCGTAAGTGATTATAATTTTTTTTTAATTTGTATTTTGTTTTACTAAATGGACGCGTTGAGTTGAATAATGACTTCTGACACATTGTAAAACTTAATAGGAGTATTATCTGCACTAATGAACACTTTGATTGCAGAGTTAGGAGTAATTACATCTCAGCTGGTAGGAAAACTTATAATAAATTCTGAGGCAATTAGTATAAACGACCCAACAACAACATGTGTACATTTGCTTCGTAGTCTAGGACTTTACCTACAGTGTCATCACTACTGCACAATAGACGAAATTGTATGTCATATACAAACTTTCGATTTTGGCAAGATATAAAATAGTAAGAGATTCCAAATAGGTTGCACCAAAAACAACATATTTATACTATTTACAATTGACAGTATTGCGCGAAGAAATTAGTGCACTTGATAAGGCTATAGACTTCGAAACAATTTTTCTCCGGTTCGAGACGCGTGTTACACATTCTTACTTTTATGCGCTTCAATACGTCTGCACATTTTTATTGTAGCTGAACATACTCTGGTTCCTTAAAAACTGTGCATATATTTACAATGAAATTTATTATATCAGTAGCTCAATAGTTATCTATAAATGTGATTGGTAATCAGTGATAACAAAAATAGACATACATCAAAGCAGCCAGGCACATAAACATGAAAAGCCTTTTTGCATAATTTATTACATAAGCCTTTCTCCATTTCTATTGAAAAACAAATATTGCGCCACTCATGTTTTGTCATGAAAGACCGATGACACAATGTACAAGCAGTTCTACGTTTGAGCAGCACATCAAGAAAGACTGGTGTCATTCTCTTAGTTTATCAAATTTGTATTTCGTACTGAAACCATTTGTTGAATTTATTAAGAAGATATTTAGCCTGCACAGGATTTTCACATACCAAAAACCTATAATGTACTTAATGGTTGTATAATTTAACTTCACTTAGTCGATCTGAGTTATTTTGTTTCGATATGCAAATAATTATAATGATCGGGGCAAAATCCGGACCCATCAGTAGACCATAATATTTATATTTAACTGGCTTTTTAACACGAACTGAGTAGCTGCACAGAACAAATAAAGTAATCTTTCTAGCTGCACTTAACTCAGTTTAGGTTTTGAGAAATTCTTCCGAAATTATTAAAGCATAAATTCAATACTACCCTATAAAGGTATGTTAGTAAATAATGACCCAACATCAAACGAAGAAATCAAAAAATATTTAAATTTGAATTTGTCTACCTTTTGAACAAATTCCAAAGAATCATTTTAGCACAGTTTGTTTTTGATGATGTTTACTAAATTTCATAAAACCGAAACTATAACTTATTTTTATTGCCGTTTTTAAAATATTAAACGTTTGAATAAAGACAATACCGGAAAAAAGACAACAAAATTTTCCATGAAAAGAAGATTTTGGAACAATTTGGAGATAGTCAAACGTGGATTGCATAACAATTATTGCTTTCTGTCAATGTATTGTAAAAATCAACCTATAACTTCTTCCACATAATTCAGTTGCAAAATATTTATTCCTTATTTACGCTAAATATATACTTTAAAAAATCTATTAAAAATAGTCTGTTTGGTGTATCATTGAGTATGGCTATAAGATATAGAAATCTAAGAGTTTTAGCTTATTTCTTATCTAATTTAATACGATTTTTATGGAAATATCATTTGAATTTTAGATAGATTGAACGCGTAGACACATCTTATATAATTATATCATAACTTGTTTTAAACTGAAAATATATTCACCATTTCAACACATATGCATATATATATTTCAATCAAATTTTCAAAGTATAATAAACGATTGCAAGCTAGCCAAGAAAATGTTATAATTTAGGGTACACTTATGCAATTAATGACTAAATTGCGTCAGTAATTATCTTGTCGATAGTTCGAGAACAATTATGAAAATAAAGGTTGTCGGATAATGACTATCGATAGGTTTTTCAAAAAAAAAATTTTTTTACCAGTCCATTGTCATTTTTGTCTATGAACTGACGCTCACATATATAAATTCGTAAAATGATAAATATTTATATTAAAAAAAGCGAATAAGCTTCATCATTCAGTTTAGTGGAAATGAAAGCGCTTTATTTTAATATCTTTACAATTTTATTATTGATCAAGTAATAATTTTGTAAAAGGTTAAAAATTCGTTACATTATTTTTTTCTTTGTGCGCGAACATTTATGCTAGCCTGGTCATTGGCTCATAATGGAAGTAGCCGAAAAATTGGCAAGAAGAATTGAAATCTTGTTACATTTAACAAAAATCTGAGGAAAAATTAATCGAATCAATAGGTAACTTTTCCAAAATTGTGCAAGCAAAATATAATTATTTTTTATACATAACGTATGCTTCCAAAATAAATTTACCTAGCCATCGACTATGCAGAAAAATAATAGTTGCTAAAAGTGCTGGCAATTTTAATCGAAAATATAACGGCATATTTTTTATTTTAATGTTAAAGTTTGAACATAGAATACGTATTGTCTGAAATATGTTACGTAATTCCAAGTTATCGTCCTCTAATCATTTTCATGCGTTTAATATTATAGCTATGATTTTTACTTATTATTTATAAAATACGATGTCGGTATAGTGCTCAACGCCTGTTGAATCACAATATATGCCCCATTATCTTATATCCGAATTGTCCCAGTACTCTATTTTCTATACTCAGGCTCATTCCAGGCTAACTAATCAGGCTCGAATGACTGTCTCAATCTCAGTAGAGAAGAAAGTTCCGTTAACGGGTTTATTAAAAGGAATTAGAGACTGAAAGGTTTAAAAACATTTTTGGCTTATAGCATCTCCACATATACTTATTTACAAAATAAATCAATGAACAGTGCACAAAACGAAAGCAAAATCTTATAAATTTGGCATATAAGCCAATAATGCACATTTGAGAGTATAACAAGTGGTCTCTTCGCAAATCTCTCTCCCTCTTTCTCTGCGAAAATCTAGGTATCTTATTAGTCGACTAATTGCATAACTAAATGTACACACAACACAAACATATAGTCGAAAGTTGAAATACAAAAACCTAATTAAACAGTATATAATTCCTTTTGGCAAAGTTGTTCAAATAGAGCATAGATATTGCACGCTAGTTTACGAGCGAACTAATCCATAAGCACATCAATTATTAATAGATAACTAATTAAACAGTAGCAGTTCTTATTAAAACCACTAAAATTTACATCATAATGACCATCAATTAACTTAGTCATCTAAACATGTGAACTAGAATAAACTGATTTTTCTAGGCAGCCAAATCTTTCTAACTATATTACGACACATTCATCCTGATATGGCTTATTGTGCAACTGCTTTCACCATCCTGATTACCTATCCTCGTCGTTCATCATTATGTAGGTTACCATTTACCAGTGTCCAGTGCAGAAGCTTCAGTGCCCAATATGCTACTGGTCTTTTTTTTTAACGAAGTTTCAATAAAATTTGAAACTAAGCGCATGGATGCTACCTTTGATGTCGCCAATAGAAGGCCCAGAACAGCCGCCAAGTCAATACTGCTTGTTCTCTCCTGCGAAGATACATAATTTTAATTCTTAGCGGACGGTTATAAGCTTCACTGTCGCGTACACATTACGAATACCAACCAGAGATTTCGTGCTGCGCACTTTCTGGGCAAAGATTATTCATAAATCACATCATTTTGTTATTCTATCAGCTTATTGTATTACTTAAATGCCAAATATCAGGGTAGTGCTGCGTCTATTTCCAAAAAAGAGTCATCAATTCATCGCCAGGGATGGGTTATTAGCTTCCCGAATTTCGTGGTTGGCCTGCATTCCATATTAAACATTCACCAAACAAGTGCAAATTATAACGCGTTATTAGCTTTCTGCAACAAATCAATACCAACCTCCATTTTGGTTAGGATAGTCACTTCTAAACGACGAATAACCATCAATTCTTAGCTGCGTATGAAATACCAATAAAAACATCATAGTTGTGCAGAATATTTTTCCACAAAGCGTTATCAAAAAATTGCAAATCAGATAGATATCTGCAACGAGAGTACAACACGATATCGGAGCTGCCCTCACATAATCCCAGCGGAAACCCCATTGTAGTTGACAACGCCTGTTGAATCATTAGTTACACAATTACCTCATCACCGGAACAATTATGCACTGATTTAACCAGGTGGACGCTCTTTTCTCTGCTCCAATAAAATTAATATATCCTAGAATTTCAAAAAAATGATAAGCAAAATATGGGCATATTTCTTGGGTAAAATAGAACATGAAAAGTGATTATAACAGACACTATTCATTTTGGATTACATAATTCTGAAAAAAATGTTGATGACATGTAGTTGTGCAGAAACATATTTTTTCTTTCAGGTAGGGATAACATGTGGAATCAGTGAAAAACCCTCCGAGCTCATCTTAATTTGCTTATATTTTTAAAAAAGGAGCCACATTGTAAGACAACATAATTTCATTTTTAACCTGCATATACTTAATTCGGTTAACAAACTCAAAGTGCTCTAAATCTAAATAATTACCAAGGGGTTTCCGCAATTGTCCCAGTAAACGGAATATCTATTTATTCAATGCATGGCTCAGAGATTTTACTTGAGATAATTTTGGTCTAATAGTGAAAACGTTTTCGTGTTTTTCGCAATCCAAAATTGCTGCCTAGATAATCAAACTCGTCCTGGATTATGTGCATCAGCCTCAACGATTAAAAAGGCATTAGTTAAAAATTTAATTTAATTTTTTAAATTCCGCTCCTCTTTATGTATTTAATCTGATGTATGCTTCAGATAAAAGCATTTCGTTTTATCACACAACAAGTTCTCCATTCCCTTCATTATTAAAGCGCCTTAGCCTTTATAAGCCCGTACAATCATGATGTTGGCTTTTCTGCAGATATCTTCAGGTGCAGACAAATGTTATATTTCTAATGCATGCTGTTCTGCGTATGTAAGAGGTTTGAGATGTGAAGCTCGGTCAAATTTAGTCGCCTTAAAGCCGATTTTATTGTTAATGTCTGTAGGTCGTAAGTCGGTTGTTCGTTTAAATAGAAATTTGAAGGCTGCCTCAAAAAAGAAACGCTTTTTATCAAACCCACTCAAACTAAACCCCCAACCCCAACCCCACCTGTCCTGAACCGGTCTATTGGATGAATGCCTTCTATACACTGAAGAATTCTTAGTTTATACTGACATTTGTAAGTAATTAATGGGTAAGGTGCTTATATCAATATCGCAACCCTGATTTTAGTAATTGTAATCACCGCCCGCGCATCCAATGTTCGTTTAATAATATAAATGTGCATTTCAATACCTCTTCCCCATATAGTATGGTGTCTGTTCAGTAATAACAGAGAGGGGATGGTTAGTTAGAACTTTGTGTCTAAATGGATGCCATATGAGCTCCGCCTAAAAGGAAAAAAGTCTAATCAAGATACAATAGTTAATATATAACTGAAAATTGTGTGTAGTATGCGGTAGAGTGGCTCAGTGGTTAGAGCAATAGATTTTCAAGCCGACGTTCCCAGGTTCGAGCCCTGTCCGCGGCAAATGCTGACCAGTACGTAATGAGTTCCCAATAAGGACGAGATATATATAAGTAATTAATGGGTCAGGTGCTTATATCAAGATCGCTACCTTGATTATAGTATTTTTATCCAATCGTTTGTGTCTCCATTGTTGGCTGATCAATTTTTATTGGTGCGAGCTTAAGTGCACATTTATCAATTTCAGTCGGTAATAAATAACCTGGAACTCTAGGTTTTACATCATCTTCTAAGTTCTTCAAAATTACTGTTTTGGCTGTCTAAAAAAAAGTTCGCAAGTACATCATAAATCGCAATCTTGCAAAAAAATATGCTCATCGAATACACAAATTACGCATCTGATTCTTGCCTGCAAAATCGATTCAACATATTTTACACGTTTAATTCTGGAATGAGGCAACTTTAACAGCTTTATTCGATTGGCCGTTGTTTAGATTTGCACTTGTACAACGTTTGACTCAAAAAACAGAAATATTAGTTTTAAAATTCCTTTATCAGAGTAATTAACCGTCTGGTGGATCGGTCTGTATTGTTTGATCGACCAAACGTATATTAATAAATAATACTTTAGATCGGCATTAACGATCTTTTCTCTTTAACAACTAGTAAAGGCAATTGTCTTACCCTAAGTAGCACTCATAGTTGAACTACATTAATTGCGCATGTTAATGGAACTTCAAATACTTTTTGGGTTGTGTAGGGAATAACATCCCCTTAAATCTGCAAGTTTAGAAAATTTGCTTTCTTTTATGGTCATACATACGTTTGTTTCGTATGATTTCTCTTTTTAACAACTGACTCAATTAATTTTCCATGAAGCATTTAGATATTAGATAGATTTTCGCTTTAGTATATTCGTTAGTTTTTGAAACTTACCTAACCAACCTGTAAATTCTTGAAAAACAGCTTAGAACTGTTGATAATATTGAAACGACTCGAAAGTGATTTAATACCAAAACAAATATAGATATGTTCATTTGTAGATACTCTAGAGTAAAAGGAGAAAGAAACGGTTCTTGTATCTGCGAAAACTCTTTAATCCATGTTCCAGGAAAAGGCACCACAAATTTAATTAAAGATCGTATTCTCAAAATATATTTTAAAAAACTGAATGAACTAATTGTGGTAAAACGTAGAGCGCAAATAAAATTATTGGGGGAGGAGCAATGTTACGTATGATTTAAGCAATAAAGTTTCTGAGAAGATTTGGTGCGCAATTTATGAAAGTCCAAAATACGGATCAATTGAATTCATTTGACAAGATCGGCATATTTCAGAATTTGACAGTTCAAAGAATTGGGGCTGTGTTGCGGAAAAGATTTGAGTATATATTTATTGGATGAGCAAAGGAATTGTGCAAAAACGCATTTTTAAAATATTTCCTTCTACTTTGCCGAAATGGTAAACAAGACTATTGATGAACTTAGAAAATGATATAAAAATGGAGTTTTAGTTTATCCAATATCGACTGATGTTGCTATAATTGTGCTTTACTTATCACGAATAGTATTCGATCAGCTTAAAAAGAAGCAATATCGATGGGCCGAATTTATAAAATTCATCTTTGAGATAAAAACGATATCGATTTTCAGGCGACATTTGGATTGACGTTTGAATAACTACCGATCTATAATCTACAATTACATATGATAAAACCTGATTTAATGATATTTTAATTAATAGTGCTTCATATCTGGAATCGTATAAAATGCACAGAATAAAATGCAATTGCAATTTTACATTTCGATACGCATATGGATAACTGTACCAGTACAGATATCAAAATACCAAGGGCTGATAAATGCAGTGTGATGTTATAATGGACATGTCCGACTCTATAAAAACAATGGCGAACGCATTGAATGGAGTTAACATCTTGGGGATAAATCACGTGAAACCGAATAAGTTGAGCGAACAGTAATAGATGAAATGAAAATCATAGCAAAAACGGGCATTCTTGTTTAACCGTTCCACAGAAGCTCAAACGAATTTGATCATTTACTCTAACAATTACGCATTACCAAAATAACCAAAAAATTTGTATTTAATCAAAGGTTAATTCTCAGTTGCATAAATTATTTTATTGGATATTCCGTCCACCGAAAAAAATATTCAAACTACTAGGTAATTGTTCGGATGCCGATTCCTTTAATTTTGTTAATATATGTTAAGATATTAGAATAAGGTTATTGTGACTTTTGGTGTTACGACATTGTTTACGAATGTTCCAATTGAGAAATCATCCAAGTGATATTTCAAGCGGTCGAAATATAAACAGCTTCGGTCCAATGTCATAATCTACACAAACTTATTTTACTATGCACAAATGATGTACAGTCTGGTTAATAATAAAGCAATCAGAAAAAAATTGATTTTGTGGCTATTGAGATGTATCCTTAGGCCATTTTAAGTTCATTTCAATAAATTCTGACCTAAGTAACTGTGCACAATGCATACAGTATTTTGATGATATTTTCCTTGTTCTTTTTAACAGGTCGTATTCACGAACATTGTTTCAATGTTTCAATAAAGCGCTTAAAAATATCAATTTCACGTCAGATCATTGCCTGCCATTCTTAGATGTATTAATAAAGAATTATGCTAATGGTAATTTAAATTGAACAAATTACTATATTTGCTGCTACTCAAGGATGGACAGATTGCTCTGTCAAGATGCAAAAAGTAATGTTGTAAATAACACATCACTAGGATTTGGTAAAAAGAGTAAAAACAGTAATCATGTTTGTCTCACAAGAAGGAAATGCTATCCATATCTCAGCATATAACAAAAGTTATACGCTGTGTGTGGCAACGTAAGGCATTGATAGAGTACCAGACCCCAAAGTTAATTTGTCGAGTTCGAGCTTCGTACACGACAAAATTAATGACATTCCTGTCTAGTTCAATGTATGCGAGACTGCTCGATGTCAGAGCCGTATATCTAAATTTGACTTCCATATATATTCAATGCGGTTTGATCCTCGATAGTCCGTTTGGCGTCGTACTATGATGATGATCATGGAAGGTCGAAACGCGTCAGTGCGTTGCGGCTGGCGGTAGTTTAGTCATTTTATTCGACGTCTGGTTAAATACAATGGGATTGGTGTTTACTTCAAGCTTCCAATCTTGATTTAAAGAATTGTTACCACCACTCGCGCAATCAATTATTGTTAAATTGTATTGCCTATATATGTTTATGTGGCGAAAGCTGCAAATAGTTAATGTTCGTGACTGCATAGAAATTGTGCAGCCGACATTTCCAGTCGAGTTCAATGTATGCAAGACTGCTAGAGGTGAGAGCCGCATATCTAAATTTAATTTCCATATATATTCAATGCGGTCGGATCCTCGATAGTTAGATTTCCGTGGTATTCTGATGATGTTCATGGAAGTAAGTGAAGAGAGAAAATTTAGACAAACAAGACAAACTGTTACATAAAAATAACATAATTAAATAAATTTAATTATTACACCTGAATAATTTCATATGAGGGACCGCCCTATATATATGTGTGTGTGTGTGTGTGCTCCATTTCATTGACTACAAGGCAGATGAGCTATTTGGGCAATTTTTCAATAATGTGTTAAATTTCTATTGCGCTTACTAATAATTTGATTCGAAATAAAATAATAAT
>JAQBSW010009862.1:0-26820 GCA_029291075.1 Eudiplozoon nipponicum | reverse complement strand
CAGTATTAATTAATGCAATAAGTGAGTAGTAATTTGGTCTTGAGTTTTAATTATAGTTATGCTCAGTGGTTTTACGAATTTGTTATCGTTTATCAAAAGTCGATGTTGAGTTTTCCTTATTCAATATTTTGGTGCGAGTTGATTTGATTATATGTGTATCGCTATTCAATGCTTGAGATTTGGTTACTGTTCTATCTATTTTGACTTCTTTATGCACAGATGTTTTGTCGCAATTTCTCGTCTTTTGGCTCTAAGTTTTGGTTATTTGTCACTCGAGCAAAACAGAGTTACCAGAAAAACATTTCAATAGGCTTACCGCTACAAAGTAACTTATAAGTCTGAATTATTGCACGACATTTAAATCGAATTTGAGCAAAAAATGTACTTAATTTAAATTTAAAGTTAGACTGATTTGCATGAACTACAATGCAAAACAACAACTTATGTATAAAAAACTAACGTTGTGACTATTTACCAAGAGAGATCATAATTACCGTTACTAACGCCTGAAACAACACAACAAAAAAGTATTAATACGACAAAGTGCACGTCGCGTGTAGTTACAAGGAGTACACAACTCATATCATAACCAATGGGACCAGACAGACGACCTATAGGGAATCAATAAAAAACATCAATTCCTTTGTATTTAACCAGTCGTCGAACTACAGAGCAAAACTCCCGTCAGTTACACGCACTGTCGCATTTCGACCTTCCATGATCATTATCAGAGTACGACGGCAAACTTTCTAGCGAGGACCAAACCACAAAGCATATACCTGAAAATCAAAATTAGATATGCTGCTCTCACATCTAGTAGCCTCGCATACATTGTACTTATTTCGTATGTTGGCTGCACAATCTCTATGCAGGCTGGCTAAAAACAATGGGATTGGTGTTTACTTCAAGCTCGCAAACTTGATTTGAAAAAAAATTGCCACCACGTTCGCAATCATTGATTGTTTAATTAATTAAATCTGTAATTCCTTAAATTAATCTATAGGTCCGTTTTGAAGTCACAGTCATTTTATGAATTTAATGTTTGAAAATCGTACGCATTCCGTATTTAGTAACACCAAAACTACAAAATTTGGCAGAATTAAAATAGCAAATGTTGATATTTAATAAAATGATTACGTTTAATCTGATTGATTATCACCTATAGTGCCTTAGTTTTATAAAACAAGTTTCTCGATGAATAGTTACTATTTATGGTCAATCAGCAAATATTCTTCATACTGCATTGTTATGGTTCGAGAGCGATTATCTACTTATCATGATTTTGTCATCAATGTTCACACGACAACCGGTTCTATGTTACCTGCAAGGAACAGAAAATAACACAAAAGTTCAATATTCGGCATACAACCACAATGATCGTAATAATGGTTCTATTAGCGTCACCATCAAAAGTGTTGAAAATCGCCCAAAACCACTTTAGTAGTCAAAAGATAAGCATTCTTTTTGAATGTGAGCCTTAATAGAATTCATAATACCCTATTCATGTGCAAAAGAAAAAGAAATTTTATCAGATACAAGAGCCGTTTCGTTCTCATATTCTTCTCAAGTATCTACAAATGAAAATCTATTCACATATAAATTGAAAGGTTAAAAAACTATAAAAATGTAAACATGAAGAGAGCGTGAAATAAGGCAACAACCAATCAATTGCGTGCATCACCTCCAGTTCAAACTCAGTGCTTAAGCATAGTTCTTCGGCTTGAATAAATCCGGCTGAAATTTTTTATCCATAAAGCTTCGTATGCGGCTAACTCCCTTCTGATATTGCATTTAGTGATTATTTAATGCTACGTCTGCAAAACATACGTGTGATTTTTCAACGATATGTTGCGCAACTGCATATCTGTATTCACCATTTGATTTGAAAGAGACATTTAAGGTGCAATGTTCTCACGTTCGAGTAATTAACCGTCTAGTCGATCGGCCTACGTAAGTTGGTCGACAACTTACGCATGTAAATTGGGAAATATTATTTTATATCAAGATTAGCCGTTGTTTCTCTTTGATTGCTGGAAAAGGCAAGTGTGTTTCCTTAAATAAAACTCGTAATTTAGCTGCATTGAATGTGCTTGTTATTTCCGCTTCAACTTTCTTTCGTGCTATTCGGGAATCTGCGTCCTTCTTAAATGGGATGATCAGGTAGACTGCTTTCTTTTCAAGTCCGAAATACATGTTTCTGTTGACTTACGCTTTTAATACCTTACAAATATGTGCTCCATACGTAGCATTTAAAATAATTACTGAATGTAAGAACATAAGGGAGCTAGCCACATGCGAAGCTTTATGGATAAACAAATAGCAGCCGGATTTATGCAGGCAGAAGAAGCATGTTCTGGTTTTGAGAATGAACAGGTGTTGCAGGCAATTGATTGATTGTTTATTTATTTCACACACTCTATTTTTACATTTTTCTAATTTATTAGACCTAATTTATATATAAAGTGATATTCATTTGTAGATACTTGAGAAGAAAATAAGAAAGAAGCGGTTCTTGTAGCTGATAAAATTTATTCTTCTTTTTGCATATGGAAAGGGTACTAGGAATAAATAGATAATTACTGCAGAGTTGCGCTACCAATATTGACCACGTAACAAGTAAAAGGCGACAGTCGAAGCTAGAAGATTTTTGTTAATTCTTTTGAAATGCGAGCTTTAATAAAATTCATTGTACCCTTCTTATGTGCAAAAACAAAAACAAATTTTATCAGATATAAGAAAATTTTCTTTCTCATGGTCTTCTCAAATATCTACTCATGAACATATCTTTATATATAAATTGGAAAGCAAAACAAGATAGAAATACGTGAACAAAGCGAGTGTGAAAAATAGAAACCAATCAAATTGCGTGCGTCACATCCAGTTCAAACTCAATGCTTGTACGAGCTTCTTCTGCTTACATAAATCCGGCTGCAATTTGTTTATCCATAAGGCTTCGTATGTGGATAGCTCCATTTTGATTTTGCATTTAGTAATTACTTTGAATGCTACGTCTGGAGAACATACGTGCGTTGTTTCGATGATGTGTTGCGCAATAGCAGAGGTGTATTCACCATTTGATTTAAAACAGGCGTTCAAGTTGCAATGTTCTCTCATTCGAGTAATTAACCGTATGGTCGATCGGCCTACGTAAGTTGATCGACAACTTGCGCATGTATATTGGTAAATAATATTTGATATCGACATTAACGGCTGTTTCTCTTTGATTGCTGGTAAGGGCAAATGTGTTTCCCTAAATAACACTCGTAGTTTGGCTGCATTAAATGTGCGTGTCAATGCTGCTTCAACTATCTTTTGTGCCATTCGGGAAACTGCATCCCCTTAAATGGGATGTTTAGGTAGACGGTTTTCTTTTCTGGCCCATAGTACGTCTGTTTCTGGTTAACTCCCCTTTTAATAATTGATTCAATTAATTGTCTTGGATAGCCATTAGACATTAAATCGTTAATTGCTTTATTATATTCATTTTCTTTAGAATCTTGACTAACTAACCTGTCAATTCTTGAAAAGCAACCACGAACTGTTGATAATTTATATTGAAATGGCACAAAACTACTGTAATGCAAATACTGTGCAGACCATGTTGGTTTATGGTAAATTGTTCTGTTTAATTTACCATTAGTTTCTTTCTTTAATAGTACATGAGTAGATATTTGAGAAGACCATGAGAAAGAAAATTTTCTTATATCTGATAAAATTTCTTTTTGTTTTTGCACATAAGAAGGGTACAATGAATATATATATATATATATATATATATATATATATATATATATATATATATATATATATATATAGGATTAGGGATGTTGGTCTCATACTGTTGCTTATATTCATATATATGTTTTTATACATATTGACATGTATTTTATATATTGATATAAGGTGTGACTAACGTAATAAATATATAGTAAGAATAGAAAATATTCATGTTTAACAATTAACAATGGTCCTTCCTCTAAATATATATATATATATATATATATATATATATAAAGGTGTTACGATATTATATTTAGATATATATGTATATAGATATAATGAATTATTTTAGTCATATGAGCAAATATTCTTATGCAATTATTTCTATGAGTTGATTAACTTCGCATTATGCTTACGATTAGTTTTTTGAAAAACGTTAGTTGTCCATAATATCTCTATCTTTCTCTTTTTAATCTTTCACCTAAGCGTCGCTATGACATTCACTCTCCATCCATCTACGTAATTTGCTGCTCCATATTTGAAATAATTTGTTGCTATGTGCACAATACCTCATACACCATTGTATACATTAGAGTACCCGGCTTTAAACAAAATACAATATATGACATTCAAGGTTTTAGTTTTTCATCATTTTTGAATTTTGATTACCGTGACGTAGTAGCAATACAGTTATAACAAAAAACAAAAAGGTTCGATACTGTCCCTTCCCCTACAATATTCTGCATACGAGATGAGATTACGTATACCGGGAATTTGAGATAGGTGAGGTAATGATTGGTCTGCTAATTATAAATAGTTATATATTGAGTTCAGTTACTGAGACAAATTCTATGATTAAAAATAGTTTTGACTCAATTATATATAAATAGAATGGTTTTGAAACGAGGTTACCACATTTGCTTAAATCTGCTATTGTGATCAGTGTTGTGTTGCCTGATGATGGTGCTGGAAAGTAGGCACCGAAAAGTCGCCAGTAAACAAAGATGTGATAGAACCGCATTTCCAGTTGAACAAAGAAGAAGTCAACCCGATCAAAGACAAAACAAAATTGGAAAGTGTGATCAATCGGATCTTTGTGTAACTGCCCGTGTACATCTATTACCCGCGTACACAAAACGCGGCATTGAATTGATTGAAGTGTACACACCGCAAAAAAATTTCAAAAAATACATGATGATATAATGCATAACATTTTAATTTTAATAATACAAAACTTGGAAACAAATATCTCAAGAAATTCTGTTTCCGATAACAATTATCCTTGTCATTTGTTTAACCATGAGAAAGTATTTTCATAATCAAAATAAAAAATATCAGCAGGATTGTGGAGAAAAAACTTGCCGTTCGGTTAGATAAAAATTTAAAGGCAGCATCTTAGATGGAGGCGTTTCTCTAAGACCCTTTGGCAGTAGATTATAAATTTTGTAGATTTTCGAGAAAGAAAATAACTTGCTCGCAACATTCCCCACCAAAGGAGGAGATATTGCCAAATGCCCAGATCTAGTTCCAACTTCATGACTCTTTCTTATTGGATTCATATAGGCACCAGTCCACTGATTTAAATGGAAAACTTTGATGCAATAACGCATCCTCCGAAACCATAAAGTTTGCAGTGATACAAACTGTAATCTAGTGGAGTATATAGTGCAGGAGATAGGACTAATTTGTTTCACAACTTTTCTTTGTACAGCTTCTATCTTATTGGACAAACCCTTTTTTAATAGATTCCAAGTAGCGACAGCATATTCTAGTATCTGTCTAATCCATATTATATACATTTTAAGTTTTATGTCATTCGATAAGATATTTCGATTTATTAGTGCTCATCTTTTCTTGGCACTGCCTGCTAACCTTTCAATATGTCGCTCAGCAGAAGCTTTACATTGAATAGTTATGCTTAAATCCTTTATTTCTTGCATAAGTTTAATTTCAAACACATAATTATTAACTGCATCATGAAAATAAACATAATTAACTCTGTTCTGTTACGTATTTTTAAAGCTCTCGTCTTTTTATTGTTTATTGTCAGCCCTAATGTTATCAAATATCTACATAAATCATACAAATCTAATGTCACATCATTTTTGGAGAATTCAACATTTTTTGCATCAATTGGAAAGATTATTTTGAAATCATCAGCGAATTTGCAAACTCGACCGTTAAGGATCTTAGTTTCCAAATGTGCAAATACGATTTTAAATAAAATTGGCCCCAAACTTTATCCCTGTGGAATTCCACTTGTTACTCTTTTCGATTTCGATATCAAATCGTTTACTTGAGTACTCATTCTTCGATTATATAAATAGTATTTAAGTAACCTTAAAATATTCTGGATCAATATTCAATTAATTAATCGCATTCAAAATAGCATCAAAAGATATAGAATCAAAATCTTTTGAGATATCTATAAATAAAATTAATGCATCTAACTTATTCTCATCTAGTGGTAGGTGACTTTAATAAGTTACAGGACTGTGAATTATCCAATTTTTTTTCTAACCATGATCTCAAGCAGATTATAAATGAATCAACTAGAGGTTTGCAATGCTTAGATCATGTATATTTAGAAATTGAAATGGTGAAATCGCACAGTTATGAAGTTGTCAATTATTTCAAAGAATTGGACCATAAACAAATTATTTTACAATGGAAATTCTTGAGTGGCATAACACAGAAACTAAGTTATGAAAATGCACACGTGCACTGTTCCAGAATAAACTGGAATTTCTTTAGAGAATTAAGCATACTGATTGATTATGAGAGTTTTTGTTTCTTGAATACTGATGAATTTGTTTCTTCTGTTTCATCGTTATTATCTGTTTTATTTCAGGCATCTACGTTTACGGACATTATACCGAAACGGATTAATAGGAAATTGTGTAAACTAAGAATTAAACGAGATAATATAATAAAGTGTGTAGTCTTATTAATAGTATTAAACAAATGAGGTTAGATTCCATTGATAACGAAATTAATTCATCACTGCTAATAATTCGTCAAAGATCAGAACGAATTATTTTGGCCAAAATGAAGAGTAATCCTCGATTAGGATTTAAACTCCTCACAGATTACAGTAAATACAAGGAAATTTTAAAGTTTATACTACCTGTGGATAAAACTGAGTCTGGATTTCTCTGTGAATTGGAGGAAGTATTTGTCAATTTGATATGCAATCCACAGAATGAGAAAACTTTTATAGAACTATCAGATCCTTTGGGAGGCCAGGAACCAGGACTTGTTATTGACAGTGATGAATTGATAAAATTGATGTTAAAAATCAAATCAAAAAAACAAAAAGATCACCTTGGTATTTCGATTGATAATCTAATTCAATTACCCTTAACATTTAGGAATGCACTCTGCAACTTTATAAATAGAATTTTGAATGATGGGAAATTACCAATTGATATATTAACGATTGTAGCTAAGCCGTTGCCAAAAGTTAGTAAGCCAACAAGCGCCAGTGATTATAGATTAATCTCTATTATCCCTTCGTTTTTGAAGATAATAGAACGATTGATACCAGATCATTTAGAACGTATGTTACCGGCTGATTTTGACTTATGTCAACATGGCTTTACGAAAGGTAGATCGATCAACTACTAATATGCTTTCCATGTGGAAACATGTAATCACATTAGACGAGAATAAGTTAGATGCATTAATTGTATTTGTAGATATCTCAAAAGCTTTTGACTCTATATCTTTTGATGCTATTTGAATGCGATTAGTTTGTTGAATATTGATCCGAATATTTTTAGATTACTTAAATACTATCTATATAATCGATGAATGAGTATTCAAGTAAACGATTTGATATCAAAATCGAAACGAGTAACGAGTGGAGTTCCACAGGGATCAAGTTTGGGGCCAATTTTATTTAAAATTGTATTTGCAAATTTGGAAACTAAGATCCTCAACGGTCGAGTTTGCAAATTCGCTGATGATTTAAAAATAATCTTCCCAATTGATCCGAAGAATGTCGAATTCTCCAAAACAATGTGACATTAGATTTGTATGATTTGAGTAAATATTTGATCACACTAGGGCTGAGAATAATCAATAAAAAGACGAAAGCTTTAAAAATAGGGAACAGAACAAACTTTCATTATGTTTATTTTCATGATGCCGTTATTAATGATGTGTTTGAGATTAAACTTATGCAAGAAATTAAGGATTTAGGCATAACTATTCAATGTACAGCTTCTGCTGAGAGACATATTGAAAGTATAGTAGGCAGTGCCAAGAAAAGATGTGGCACTAATAACCGAAATATCTTATCAAGTTCGATATAAACCAAAATGTATATAATATGGATTAGACCGGTACTAGAATATGCTGTCGCTACTTGGAATCCACAAAAAAGGGTTGTCTAATAATATAGAAGCTGTACAAAAGAAAGGTTGTGAAACATATTAGTCCTATTTCATGCACTATATACGCCTCTAGATTACAGTTTAAAGCCATTGCAATCTACCAGTTTTATAAAATAGAGCAAAGCCTATTTGAACCAGTGGACTGGTGCCTATATGACCTGGATAAGAAAGAGTCATGAAGTTGGAACAAGATCTGGACATTTGGCAATATCTCCTCCTTGGTGGGGAATGTAGCGAGCAAGTTATTCTCTTTCTCGAAAATCTACAAAATTTATAACCAATTGCCGAAGGGGCTTAGAGAAATGCCTCCATCTAAGATGTCTTTAAAACTTTATCTATTGAACTTGAAAAAGTCTGCAATTCTGCTGATATTTGTTATTCTTTTGATTATGATAATACTTTCTCATGGTTGAATAAAAGACAAGGATAATTGTTATCGAAAAAACAGATTTTCTAGAGATTTTTATTTCCAAGTTTTGTATTGTTAATTGAAATGTTATGCACTATTTCTTCTAATTAGTTAACATTACATACAATCAATTGCTAGTCATGGTTCTCTAATTTTTGCATACGTTACACCTCGAATTATACTTCTAATTGTTCCTAATTTGATAATGTATATATTATTCTTTTCAGTCGAACTTTCTGATATTGATATATTGTATTGTACAACTAGTGAGATATACCTATCTACATGATATTAATTGCACATTTATTGTGATGTGATAATTTTTTTATTATATATTGTACAATTTCCAATTTTATTATTTGATGGAATATGTGTGGTTTGAATCCAAATAAAGATATTCTATTCTAAAAAAAAGAACTGGATGTGTCGCACGCAATTGATTGGTTTCCGTTTTTCACACTCTCTCTATGTTTACATATTTCTATCTTGTTTTGCCTACCAATTTATATATAAAGATATGTTCATTAGTAGATACTTGAGGAGATAATGAGAAAGAAATGTTTCTTGTATCTGATAAAATTTCTTTTTTTGCAGATAGGAAGGATACAATGAATTTTATTAAAGTCAGATGAAAAGAATATATATATATATATATATATATATATATATATATATATATATATATATATATATATATATATATATATATATGTATATATAATTCACGGTGCGATGAAATGGCTCCGATTTTGTCGCATACCGATATTGAGAAAATCGTTTCGGACCTTCAGAACTCTGTGAAGGTGCTGAAGGATGAGAACAATCGTATTAAGAATAGAATGTCAAAACTGGAAACAGACGTTGATGCGTATACGGCGAAATTGGAATTAGCGGAAAAGAAAAATGAAACTTTAAGCGCGCAAATTGTAGAATTGACTGAAGCGTTACATACGAAGTTAGATAAATTACAGATAGATGTTCAGCCATGGGTTGAGTTGGCTGAAATAACAGTGGAAAATGACTCATCAATCAAGAATAAAATAACAGGCGAAGAGATAATAAACATATTAGCGAATGAAGTATCAGCGCGGATTAGCAAACAAGAACAGCTAATTTTATTTAATCTTGATGAAAATGCTGATGTAAAAGATGTCGAGAAATTAAACTTCCTGATCAAGGATGAGACGCATGCTGACATCGCTAAATGTTTTAGAGTTGGAAAAAGATCCCGTCGTCCAAGACCGGTGGTTATAAAGTTATCAAAGAGGCCAAAAAATATGCAGATAGAGGCCATCAATAAAAGGAAAGGTGAGAATCCGAGTTTTCATAGCATATTTATTGGACGTGACAAAACATTTCTCCAACGAAAGTTGGCAAAAGCAAAAAAGCTAAAGAACAACCAGGAGCGGAAGCCATCTACTTCTGACCACGATATTATAAGGAATTTATCAAAAGAAGATACAAAAACAAAAAAACGATGTATCGTTACTAAATGTTGTGGACAGCGGGGGGAGAGGAAGCATGGCCTCGAAGCCCGGGAAAAGAATAGTAAAGAAGCCAACAAGGTTGAATCAGTAAAAGTCGATACTTGTTTAGATAAGTCGCTTTCTACATTTACTTTATTTTATGCTAACTTTCGAAGTGTTAAGAATAAGAACTTTTTACTGTGTAATTTTATAATAAGTAACGATTTCGATTTTATAATATTATCTGAAACCTGGCTTAACAAGGATATTAAAACCATGAATTTGATATTCCTCACTATTCTTTATTCAGAAAGGACAGATCGCTGGATAAAAGAGGTGGAGGAGTACTCATTTATAGTAAATCTGTATTTAAGGCGAAAATTTTACATACTAGTGATGATAATGCTATCATTGATTTCTTATCTATACAGTTTGATAATCTGATCTTAACAGCGGTTTACAGACCGCCGTATGCTACTTTATATGATGATCAAACATTTGCCAATTCTTTTCAATCTATCTTTGACTGCCATGGCTATAATGTAGTGGTAGGTGACTTTAATAAGTTACAGGACTGTGAAATAACCAATTTTTTTTCTAACCATGATCTCAAGCAGATTATAAATGAATCAACTAGAGGTTCGCAATGCTTAGATAATGTATACTTAGAAATTGAAATGGTGAAATCGCACAGTTAGGATGTTGTCAATTATTTCAAAGAATTGGATCACAAACAAATTATTTTACAATGGAACATCATGAGTGGCATAACACAGAAAATGCACACGTGCACTGTTCCAGAATCAACTGGAATTTTTTTAGAGAATTAAGTATACTGATTGATTATGAGAGTTTTTATTTCTTGAATACTGATGAATTTGTTTCTTCTGTTTCATCGTTATTATCTATTTTATTTCAGGCATCTACGTTTACGGACATTATACCGAAACGAATTAATAGGAAATTGTGTAAACTAAGAATTAAACGAGATAATATAATAAAGTGTAGTCTTATTAATAGTATTAAACAAATGAGGTTAGATTCCATTGATAACGAAATTAATTCATCACTGCTAATAATTCGTTAAAGATCAGAACAAATTATTTTGGCCAAAATGAAGAGTAATCCTAGATTAGGATTCAAACTCCTCACAGATTACAGTAAATACAAGGAAAAGTTAAAGCTTATACTACCTGTGGATAAAACTGAGTATGGATTTCTCTGTGAATTGGAGGAAGTATTTGGCAATTTGATATGCAATCCACAGAATGAAAGAAATTTTATAGAACTATCTGACCCTTTGGGAGACCAGGAACCAGGACTTGTTATTGACAGTGATGAATTGATAAAATTGATGTTAAAAATCAAATCAAAAAAACAAAAAGATCACCTTGGTATTTCGATTGATAATCTGCTTCAATTACCCTTAACATTTAGGAATGTGCTCTGCAACTTTATAAATAGAATTTTGAAGAATGGGAAATTACCAATCGATATACTAACGATAGTAGCTAAGCCGTTGCCAAAAGTAAGTAAGCCAACGTGCGCCAGTGATTATAGATTAATCTCTATTATCCCTTCGTTTCTGAAGATAATAGAACGATTGATACTTGATCATTTAGAACGTATGTTACTGGCTAATTTTGACTTATGTCAACATGGCTTTACGAAAGGTAGATCGACAAATACTAATATGCTTTCCATGTGAAAACATGTAATTACATTAGACGAGAATAAGTTAGATGCATTAATTGTATTTATAGATATCTCAAAAGCTTTTGACTCTATATCTTTTGATGCTATTTTGAATGCGATTAGTTTGTTGAATATTGATCCGAATATTTCTAGATTACTTAAATACTATCTATATAATCGACGAATGAGTATTCAAGTAAACGATTTGATATCAAAATCGAAACGAGTAACGAGTGGAGTTCCACAGGGATCAAGCTTGGGGCCAATTTTATTTAAAATTTTATTTGCACATTTGGAAACTAAGATCCTTAACGGTCGAGTTTGCAAATTCGCTGATGATTTAAAAATAATCTTCCCAATTGATCCAAAGTATGTCGAATTCTCCAAAAATAATGTGACATTAGATTTGTATGATTTGAGTAAATATTTGATTACACTAGGGCTGAGAATAAACAATAAAAAGACGAAAGCTTTAAAAATAGGGAACAGAACAAACTTTCATTATGTTTATTTTCATGATGCTGTGATTAATGATGTGTTTGAGATTAAACTTATGCAAGAAATTAAGGATTTAGGCATAACTATTCAATGTACAGCTTCTGCTGAGAGACATATTGAAAGTATAGTAGGCAGTGCCAAGAAAAGATGGGCACTAATAAATCGAAATATCTTATCAAATGATATAAAACTTCAAATGGATTAGACCGGTACTAGAATATGCCGTCGCTACTTGGAATCCATTAAAAAAGGGTTTGTCTAATAAGATAGAAGCTGTACAAAGAAAAGTTGTGAAACATATTAGTCCTATTTCTTGCACTAGATACGCCTCTAGATTACAGTTTGTGCCATTGCAATCTTTGTGGTTTCGGAGGATGTGCTATTGTATAAAAGTTTTCCATTTGAACCAGTGGACTGGTGCCTATATGACTCCGATAAGAAAGAGTCATGAAGTTGGAACTAGATCTGGACATTTGGCAATATCTCCTCCTTTGGTGGGGAATGTAGCGAGCAAGTTATTCTCTTTCTCGAAAATCTACAAAATTTATAACCAATTGCCGAAGGGGCTTAGAGAAATGCCTCCATCTAAGATGTCTTTTAAAATTTTATCTACTGAACTTGAAAAAGTCTGCAATCCTGCTGATATTTTTTATTTTGATTATGATAATACTTTCTCATGGTTGAATAAAAGACAAGGATAATTGTTATCGGAAACAGATTTTCTTGAGATTTTTATTTCCAAGTTTTGTATTATTATAATTGAAATGTTATGCACTATATCTTCATGTTAGTTAACATTACATACAATCAATTGCTAGTCATGGTTCTCAATTTTTGCATAATGTTACATTCGAATTATAATTTTCCAATTTTATTATTTGATGGAATATGTGTGGTTTGAATCCAAATAAAGATATTCTATTCTATTCTATTCTATTCTATTCTATTCTATTCTATTCTATTCTATTCTATTCTATTCTATTCTATTCTATTCTATATATATATATATATATATATATATATATATTAGCAACCGTGTGAGATTAATATATGCCGACCTTATATAATTCACGGGGTATATAATAAACATAGAAGCATACGTAATTAGTAATTTTGTAACGGCTCAAGAACAATTTGCCGACATATTGCGTAAATGAAATCCATATTTAATTTACGCGGCACCAATTAAAAAAAGTGAAATTTGCCGTTAACCAATGGCGCGCGAGCTTTCGATTTCAGGAGTATATAAGCACGGTGAATTTTCAAGTCAGTGTTCAAGTTTGCCTTCTTCTGTGCACTACATGTGCGTGCTGTCTTCCATCATACTGACTTTTCACCTACGCTGATTTCTGGACTTGCTTCACACGCAGAGTCAATTGTAGTCACGCCAATCTTGTCGCTGCACAAATAGTGAGACGGAGCAACATCTACTTATTGGACTTAAAAATATTGGTGGTTGTCTCATAGGGACACATTTGAATTGTTTCTAAAATTCATTTTTCAACAGAAAGTAGGTAGAGTATATATATATATATTTAACATTTTCATAATAATTCTTAACGCTAGTTTGCTACCTTCTATTATCTCTAGAATCTCTAACAGAGAACGCTTCAAACTTTTAATGTTGTTAGCACAGGACCATTAGCATACATCCAGGCTCGCCGATTATATGTATTCTTTAAAGTATAATCTAAAAAGTATGTATATTTTCTAATTCTGTTGCCTAGAAATTTTGGCATTCTATAAGCTGGTAAGTTTTGAACATTTAGTATTAATCTAAGTGGATTACCCGATTATGAATCCTTACTAAAACATAAGCTCTCTGAAGGACTGTGTCACGATGAATTAGTGAGTTCCCAAGTCCTGAATCTATTTCCTCCGCCTCAATCATTAGATTGCATATCTTCTCCTTGTAACTTATCCGTTTGGTATTTATTAATTTTATTATAAACCTCGACATTATTTTATTGCTCATACGCCTTAACCTAATAATCTGACTGGTTTATTTATACTGTTGCGCCATATTTATCCATCATAAGGCATATTACTTTGTTGGATAATAATTCCGCTCTTAAGCATTGCAATTCCAGATTCGGCTTGTATCTCTTCTCTTTATGTTCTAACACCACTTTTTATACATCCTCCTATTTTTATCTAGGAGGAAATGGGTAATCTTTAATGTTTCTCTAATTATTAAATACGTATATGATAGGGAATGCAGTGTTAAGTCCAAGATTAATAATATGTTTTTGGTTAAGCTTGAGACCCATTGACGATAAATAAGCCAAACGTTTAGACATGGAAGAATCGATTTGTTTATTAAAGGACAATGCGTTCCCAGGTTAGTAATGTCTCATTATAAGTTTCTTTTAATTTCTTTATCCCAAGCATTGTCTGTACACTCTTCAATGTATTTAGATAAGAGTCATCTGGCTCACACTGATGCTTATATAATATATATTAGTTTTATAAACTTGGTAATTTATGTGCTACGTATAAGGTGTGGTCAAACGTATATATAATTATGCATATATATAAATAAACATAAGCAACAATGTGAGTTTATATATGAGTTGTACATTTATGTGCATTTTATAAATTTATCTAAGATTTGTTAAAGATATGGATTTAAATATATAAATGGATAGTTGTATAAGTATATATAATTATTAATTATATATATTGAATGAAATAGATATTGTGTAACTTTTATATAGGTTACCTTATACTTTGCCCACACTAGCTATTCCGTTCTCTCTTTATTCGGTCTAAACCTAAGAGTCCCTCGGGTTTTCACTCTCTTTCTATCGAGACAACTTTCATTTCAGACTACGTACATAATTTCTGTCGACAAGCATATTTGTTAAATAGTTTTGAATTTTAAATTTGATTACCGTGACATCGCAACAGTATAGTTACATCACCTATGTCCGATACTTTCTCTCTACCCCTAGCATTAACATTCTATAAATTTGATGAGATTAGGTAGACAGGAAATTTAATATTGCTGCATTTGTACTGGAAGTAAGTGTTGTGTCTGCCATTTGCAGTACATATAGATCTATATATATGTTCATATATATATATATATATATATATATATATATATATATATATATATATATATGATTCTGTTTTAAGACTAAAAATCACACTCTCCAACTCACGTTATTCAAGGTCTACGTTCTGCCCCTCATTTCCTACGCCAGCGAATTCTACTGTCCTCTCACCCTCGCCTCGTCCTATACTATTGAACAGGTATCCTCCTGTTTTCTAAAGCGAGTCTTCCCGAAATGCTAAAACTATAGGGAACGTCTACTCTTGGCAAACCTTCTTCCGCTTTGGTTCACCCGTCTCCTTCGCGCCATTTCTTTTATCCATAAGATCACAGCTTGCTTACCACTCTCCAACTTTGCCCACCCAAGTCACCACTATGCCACACGTTCTAGTAACTCTTCTATCCAAGCCAACCATACCCCCACCATATTTAAAAAAATATCTATCTCTTCTCCAAAGCCACTAATGTCTTAAACGCACTTCCCACAGACATAAAGCTCCTACCCCAGCACGAATTCAAAAAGGCAGCCCATCAGTACTTCTTCAACAAACTTCTTTATGATACGACTGATTGGAAACGAAACTGGTTCCTTCTCAATCCATAACATTTACTTCACCCCAGGCTATCCTCTTTACTAACTTCGGAGGGCGAAATCCCTCAGGCAGCTATCTATTCTTCCACTTTACCTCTCTGGTTTTAATCTTTTCTTCTAGATTCACTAATACCACCTCTCAGCTCATTCATGACCCCACTATATCCACGTTGTGGATAATCTACTACGTTTTTCTCATCCAATTCTTTTCTTTCTTGTTACAGCGCAGGACCGGAAACCCAACAGCCCTTCCGATCCATCAACGGTTCGCTTCGGACATCGACTTTCCCTGGTCTTCTTTCAATCACAATCTCGTTCTACGGATGCCTGCGACCCCTGCAAGACTCGCTCGCTTCAATCCTGCTGATTCCATCCATGTCCATGCTTTGATCCATCAATTCAATCGTCACGACAATGGACTCCATCGATCGACGTCTACCTCCGGGCCGCCATCTTTTCATCTTCATCTTTGTTTTCGATCCCACATTAACCTTGTAGCTCTCATACTTCATGGACTATCTCCAATTGATCTTGTCTAGTCAAATGGAACTTCGTCTATATTTATTTTTCACCAGATTGAACTATCTTGATGTTAATGATAACTTTTCCCCTCCCTAACCCCTCCCCCTGCTATTAAATACTTTGCTAGTCACAATTCCACTCACCTCCACATATCCTACCCTTGACTTGCTATTTCAATGGTCGGACCTGTTGGCCTTGATGCCAAATAAATATATTATATATATATATATATATATATATATATATATATATATATATATATATATATATATATATATATATATATACATATTTGTTGAGTGGTGCTTTCATGTGTTCTATGAATATGTATATAGAATTTAGTTACCAAATTTAAAATTATTGGTGAGGCAAAAATCAAAATATGTAGAGATCTTTTTCTGAAGATATATTGTATGAGGTTTTGTAGCTAATGTAAGAGGTTCTGCGAGCTAGTTGTCTATTTAGTGCGAAATTATCTTCCTATTAAATATCTGGTAGCTGTTATTACGATCCGCGTTCATGATTAATCCATGTAACTTTCCCGAAGGGTGATGTGAGTAGGCCATAGCATCGAATCATTGTTTTATTAAAAATGTTATTAAGCAAAGAAAAAATCGTGTCAGAATAGTCACAATAAGTAGCACAAATAATTACTTCACTGTTTGCTAGGTTTTGAGTGTTAAATAACAAAAATCCATTGAACTATAGGGTTTCGGAAAATGATTGAGAAACACCTTAAGTCTGGATCAGGAGAATCTTAACTGAACTGTTAGTAGTTGTGTAAAATGATTAAGGAATGCAAAATAAGTAAATCCTGTGTTTGAGCGTTAAGTCACATAAATCCACTGCATGTTATCTGCGTATTGCGCGAGGGTGTCTATTGTAAACGCCCCAGCTTCAAGTAAATGCCAAACGACGTTACAAACTCGGTTAAAGTGCTATAGATATAGAGTTTTTGTACTGATTGGGGTCCCTTAACAGGGCCGGTCGTGCGTTTTCCGGCAAATGCCGAGAAAGATCTTTCAGTGTGCAGATGTCCTAGAGTCTTGGGTTGGCTCGGGCTGTGGTTCCTTCTGTTGTTGTGTTGTAATCTCGATGTGGAAACTTCGTTGAAGTTCTGCATTAATTTGCTCGTCTCGCTGGTTGTACAGCAACAAGATATGTCACGGATGTTGCCAATTGTTGGTGAAGACAAACCAATAACTAGCGTAGGTGATGACAGCCGACAGCACGCACACGTTACGCAAAGCAGAAGGCAAATGCAACAACTAAACTGCATGGTAAATTTGCCGTGCTTAAATAACCATGCCATAGTCTATTTGCACACTATCGGTTAACGGCAAGTTACGCTTTTTTCTCATTGGTGCAACGAAAATAAAATTGAATTTAATTTACGCAATATGTCGGCAATTAATTTGTGTCGTTACAACACTTTCCACTCTGAAAAAAAGGAAAAAATTCCTCTCTGCGAGGCTAGATAAGAAATGCATGACAGAGTTCGAACCAAGTTAAGCAAAAAAAATGTACCATAAATGCTGGGCTTAAGTATGCACGTTGGTTGCTTCAACAATAATATGATGCCAAGTAACCACTATGAAATGCTACACAGAGTTAGCTCTAGTGGTCAGGTCATACCGCGCGAGGCAAAATAGAGCAGTGTAAGATTTGGGAGCCGCGGCGTGAAGATTTCGAGGTAAATCGCCTCTGAAGTTGCCAGGTTTAAGTTAAAACCTAGGCAGGCTGGATCGTCGTCAAAGCCTTTGTATACGACGAAAGGAGCTATAGTTTTTGCTCGACGTTGTGGTCATGATATTTGTAGAGTGGTCTTTGTACAATTGATGATGTTGAGATATGCATTGAAAGTGGCCTGTACCATGACATGAAGCTGATAACTACTTAGTGTTGCTACACGAAAGCGTTAGATCCAAGTAGCTGGTCATACCAAAATAGGAAATGTGATGTCATGTGTGAGAAATATATTATAATGTAAAAATATATACATTAAAATCAAAGGTAACTGCATAAACATATGTACACGAACATTGCCTCAGAGATGGCATTATACCAAGGAACTGTTCAAAAATGCTACACTATTGTTAGCTAAGAACAGCTGGTTATGCCACGTGAAATAAATGCGAAAAATAACGTAAGGTTAAAATAATTTTGATATTTAATGTTAATGTTAAAATAATCAATTACGCGTTATACAAAGCAGGCTATTGAGATTGTGAGCAGACGGAGCCTGAGATGTGTGTAGAAGGTTGAAAGCTCTCAGGATCAGCTGGTCCGTTAAACGGTTTCAGCCTGTCTAAGCTTACTGATGTCGGTGTCGCGCCTTGCATAATAATGAAGTATTTGGGTTGTCTAAGCAAAATCGGATAAGGACCGCGATACTTTGGTTTTAGTGGTGCAACAGCAGTGTCGTTGCGAACGAGTACTCCCTTGCAGCTGTGGAGCTGCGGGTGAACGAAGACTGGACGAGGTTTATGTCTCGGCTGCTGTTCAGAAATGTTACCGAAATGAAGTCGAAGGCGGGTAGCTTCGTCTTGTTGGTCATCTTGTGCCGGTAGTAGACGTGGGAGCTGACTAGGCAAGCGTAGATCCATGCCATACAAGAGTTTCCACGCAGACAATTTAATGGATTCTCGAGTACGGGAACGCATGGCAAGCAGAACTAAAGGTAGTGCGTCGACACAGTTGCCATTAATGGACGCAGATGCTAAAGCAGCTTTGAGTTCCCTATGCATTCTCTCTACCATACCGTTAGCTTGGGGATGGTAGGCAGTCGTCTGGTGTAAGATACATCCCATGTACCGCAAGGTGGTTTTGAAACGATCAGATGAGAAGCAAGTCCCTCTGATAGTGATGACCTTATTAGGAACACCATAATTGGATATCCATGCAGAGATAAAACCGTTAGTTACTTCGTCTGCAGAAATGGTGCCAAGAGGTAATGCCGCAGGCCACCGTGTAAATCTATCGATCATAGTTAGAAGGTAGCTGAAACCTTGAACCTTTGTCAGGTGAACTATGTCGATGTGGACGATGGCTAGGCGAGAAGTAGATCGAAAATGTTGCAACTTAGAACGAGTGTGTCGTGTGATCTTGTTTTTCTGACAAATAGCACACTCGGAGACCCATCGTTTAACGTTCTGCCTAAGTCTGTGACCCCAGAAACGATCTGTGAGAAGTCGGACAGTCGCTTGGCTTCCTGGGTGAGAAATTGAGTGAATTGAATCGAAAACTTTTCTCTGAATGCTGATCGGCAGAACTGGCTTGTTGGGCTGCGTACCCGTGAAGTAAACAATTGGTAAGCCTTCCCAGAGACGGCATATGAACTTGGTTGGGTGACGGGCTATTGATCTTGGAATGTGAATGTCACCGCGTTGTTCCGTTTGCAGGAGGGTTGGCGTTAGTGCAGGTTCACTGAGTGTCACGGAGTTGACAGTGAATGGCGACGGCAAAGGTGGGTTTAGCGAGACGTCTGGCCTGGAAAGGGCATCTGAAATGAAGTTCTGTTTGCCCTTGACGTGAAAAATGTTAAATAGCTATTCGCTTAGACGTGAAAGCTGTCTTTTCACTCTGGCAGGGTACTTGGCGATGGATGAAGTTGCGTTTCAAAGTGCGCTAACTAATGGTGCATGATCTGTGAAAACAACAAATCTGCTACTGCCAATGATGCTAATAAAATGGCGCACTGCGTCGTGGATGGCAAGAAGTTCTCGACCGAAAGTGTCGTACCTCGTTTCTACTGGTTGGAGAATGCGCGAGTAGAAACTGATAGGCTTCCAAACTCTGTCGATTTCTTGTTCCAAAGTGGCTCCAATAACAAATTCAGAAGCATCTGTCGTGAGTAGAATTGGTTTTTGAAAATCTGGATGTGTTAGCATTGTGGCATTTGCTGACGAGTTGTTGGCGAGTCGAAGTAATTCCTCGTCTTCGGATGACCAAGAAATGATGGAATTCCTGCTAAGTCCTTTTCGATTCCGCAGGGGCCTGCACAAAGGATAAAGTTGTTTTGAAAGGCCCGAAAGGAACTTGCGATAGTAGTTTAGTACTCCAAGAATTTTCTGCAACTCGCCAACGGTCCTCGGTGACTTGATATTCTTGATTGAATTCGCCTTTGACGGCAACGGTTTAATACCTTGGGGCGTGATACGATGCCCTAAGAAGTCCGCGGATGTAGTTGCAATCTGCGTCTTGTCACAATTGATCTTGAGTCCGTGGTTGGATAAGCGTCGGAGAACATTTCGTAGATGTTTCGCATGAGATTCTAGATCTGGACTGAATACCATAATGTCATTGAGATATGACATACAATAAGCAGAGTCGTCGCGAAGTATGTTGTCCATGAATCTTTGAAATGTCTGTGTAGCACACTTAAGTCCAAAAGGCATGTAAAGATATTCAAAAAGGCCAAATGGAGTGATGACTGCAGTTTTCTCGATATCCTCTGGTGCTACCGGGATGTGATGGTACGCTTGTCTGAGGTCAATCACTGAGAAAAAATTGCTGCCGTTGAGTTTTTCAAGTAAAGTGTTAATATTTGGAATAGGATATGCATCAGATTTTGTCACTGAATTTAGCTTACGGTAGTCTCCACAGGCTCTGTACGATCCGTTTGATTTGGAGACTAAGTGCAGTGGTGACGCCCATGAACTTTTCGATGGTCTGATGATTCCCTCTTCCAAAAGCCTTGAGAATTCCTCTTGAGCAGCTTTCAGCTTAGCAGGGGCCAATGGTCGCTTCTTGAGTGCAATAGGTTGTCCTTCTGTGACGATATGGTGCATCGTGTTGGAGACTCGTAGCTCTGACTTGTTAAGATCGAAAAGCGACTTGTATTTTTGAAGAGCTGCTGATATCTCTGCTGAATGATGCACTGGGGTTGGCTGAATGACCTGTAACTCCAAACGCTTGGAGGCAAGTGTCCAAAAGCTTTGTTCAAGTCCGGTGGAGGGGTCGATGATCTTTTGATTGGCAAGATAAACAATGAGCCGAAATTTCAGAAAGAAATCAAGGCCTATTATATTATGTGAGACTTTGGCCTATGTTGAGTGTGCGGTACCGGCAGCCATAAATTAGTATGGGCTCGCCTGTAGCTGTTGCGAGAAGAACGCCTAGCGACATCTCGGCCATTGAATCACCCTTGAGAACTGAGACTGCTGCACCTGTGTCTACGATGAACTCTTCGCCAGTTTTGAAATCAAGAAGGTGCAGAAGCTCGTTGGGCTGTTTGGCCGGGTCATGCAAACAAGTAGGCTGGTGATTGCGACCGGCGTTGTCCGTTTGGCTCTCTATGTGAAAAATTCGGTGTGGACGAAAAGAGTCGGCAGGGATGTCGGACTGTAATTGGTTTCTTCCCTGTGGCGCCGTTGATGCCGTTTGTGCGCAGAGAGTACGGTCTTCTACTTCCTGCGCCAGACGTTTTCCAATCCTGATGCACCCTTGCGCCTGATGTCTGTTGTCCTTTCCGTCAGCTGTGGAAATTGGCACTCATTCCGAAATTCTTTGGGAACGAAAATGACAGACTTGGCATGAATAAAAAACTTCTGGTGGTTATAACACCAGTTCTTTGGGGCATATCTGCTAAAGGATTGCGGGGATCTCGATCGTCGCCTTCCATTATAATTGGGCTTGGGAACGAATGTGGGTCGAGCATGCACTCGATTTAGCTCGGATTTCGTTATGGCTAATCTCCTCTCATAAGAGGAGAGCCTATCATCTTGCGGGGGTGAACAAAAGGATGACAGATTCACCTTGGGTTCCAAAACCATATATTCTAACTCACATCTCTCAGATAAGTCATCTATAGAGAGAGTGTTGGGAAGCTGTCTGGCAAATAGTTTTAATGCTTGTGGAAGATTGTTAATAAAAACAACCTTAGCCTCATGGTCAGAAATATTCGTTTAATACCAAAGTTTCCGTAATTCCCTCAAAATTTCGATGGGGCCAAGGTTTGGCATGTCTAACTGTGCATTTTTATTTATTATCTGCTTAGTTTCTGTGGGCCCAAGCAAGGATTCCACTTCGATTTGTAGGCCCATAATGGGATTAGGTAGCTTTCTAATGGCCTCAAGCTTAGGATAAATCCGTCGCTGCAATTCAGAAGGTAGTTTAGCAAAAACCTTTGACAGTTTTTGATGACTGTCATAATCAGGAAACGGGGAGAAAGCGGAGTCTACACGCATAAAGAATAGTTCACTATCTCCATCCTAAACAGGAACATCAATATCTAAAATTGGACCTGACATTCTAACAATCTTACGGGATCTTAAAAGCATAAATTTATAAGCAATATGAAAATGTATAAATATACTTTAACGAAACGCTTACCCACAAACAGCTTCCACAGTTGAGTCTTCCGCAGTTGAATGAGCGCAGAACACAGATGAATTAGTTCCTTCACAAAACACGTCACAGTAACTGCTTCCAAAAATTGAAATTTTCCACAATAGATCCTGTCGAGTACGAACGGTGCAGTTTTGTACGTAGGAAAGTCGAACAGAGCATATACCGAAAAAAAGTTACCAGAAATCCACGAATTTAGAGAAAACACATATTACCAACAAAATTTCCAGAAGACCACGACTTTAGAGAGCACATGTATACCCAACAAAATTCCCAGAAGACCACGACCAGAGTAAAGAAGACGTAAACGCAAATGTTAATCTATTTTTATCCCAAATAAATGAATAAGAAAGTCAATTTTATTTATACCAAAAAATTACAATACTCAATATCCTGGCGCGGTTGCCAATTTTGTAAACGCCCCAGCTTCAAGTAAATGCCGTACGACGTTACAAACTCGGTTAAAGTGCAAATGCCGAGAAAGATCCTTCAGTGTGAAGATGTCCTAGAGGCTTGGGATGGCTCAGACCGTGGTTCCTTCTGTTGTTGTGTTGTAATCTCGATGTGGAAACTTCGTTGAAGTTCTGCATTAATTGGCTCGGCTCGCTGGATTTACAGCAACAAGATATGTCACGGATGTTGCCAATTGTTGGTGAAGACAAACCAATAACTAGCGTAGGTGATGACAGCCGACAGCACGCACACGTAACGCAAAGCAGAAGGCAAATGCAAAAACTAAACTGCATGGTAAATTTGCCGTGCTTAAATAGCCATGCCATAGTCTACTTGCACACTATTGGTTAACGGCAAGTTTCGTTTTTTCTCATTGGTGCAACGTAAATAAAATTGAATTTAATTTACGCAATATGTCGGCAATTAATTTGTGTCGTTACACTATTATTATTAAACAAAACCCTATTAATTACAATTAAATTTGCAGTTCAAGAAATCTCAATTAAAACTGCTTGAAACTAACAGAGATTTTTGCTAAAAATCCAGTTAAGAGAACTATTATGTAAAACCAGAGTTAGAATATTTGACCTTAAAGAGAACTATATATGTCAAAATTGAACTTCATTGGGTTGTAACGCGGAGCCGCGTGTTACAATATCACTAACTGCACTTGCACTGCTACTTTGTTTAACAACAAAAAATTATTGTGTAATAACTCGTCATACATTTTCACTTTCGGACTAATAATAAAACGAAGAAAAATTACACATTGAAATTTGGGGTATGGTAAGCATCGCGGTAAAATATCAGCCTTGAATGACAACACATTAAAACAAATGACGCAGCAAACTCAGTAAATATATGTCTTGACTTTATTATATATTTATTATACAAATGATCTACATAAATAAACACTTTTTGGTTTCGTGGGTGATGATACTTACTATTCAATTAAATCAAATATGCGAACTTATTATAAATACTAATTTGAATAAATATACATTTGCCAGTATAATCTAAGCATCGTATAATTTTGAAAAGGCATTTCATCCCGTAGACCGGTTTCTTCCTTATTGTCCACTACAAGTACTTTCAAGAATATTCCGCAGCCAATACTAAAAGAATTCCCATTAAGAACAAAACCGCCCTACTGAATGAATTTCACTTCCTAAATTATATTATACTGTCAAATTTACATATATAATAGAATTGGAACCAACTTGTAAAATGGAAATAAGATAACAGTTACATACACACTCGAGGATTCAGATTTGACAGTCTGTGTTGCGTAATTTTAATCTAAGCAAAAACATTTTATTGGGCCTAAGTATATCAATCCCCACAAAAAAGGCAATACTCCGTAAACGAACGTAACTTACTGTAGAGGAATAAGCTTTTGCTAGATTACACTTAATACACATTTCATCAAACTGTTGAAGTAGATCTAATTTAGCATCTGTAACTAGAATAATTTAAGATTACGACAATTTTAGCACAAATGCAAATATGAAATTTATCCTGATTGATCAAGAAAAAATCTGTATTTATCTTCTATCGAATATAAGCGGATATATTTCTCCGCGATTTTTGTTCGTGGATTGCTGCTTTGCACTATCAGTCTCGTAAAGATCTGATTAATCCCCATTTCCAAGAAAGCCTCGAGTTCGTCTTCTTGATTGCTGAGTGGAACGGGAATAACGTACCAAAATGACGCCAGTCGATGAAGATTAGATGGAACCTCATTCCCACTGTTTAGTATGAATGATGTTGTAGCCTTCGTAAGAAAGGGACGAGTTTGCACCCAGCAAACAAATATACAAACTCGATGCGTACCTGGAAATGGGGATCAATTTGATCTTTGCGAAACTGTAAATGCAGAGCGTCAACCCGCGAACGCGAATCGCGGAGGTTCAACATATAACGGATATGTTTGTAATATTCCCATACTACTTAAGTTGTATAAGTCTGTGTTTTCCCTTTGGAAATCGTTTCGCTAACCGTTATAGAAGATGAAGCAACATTGTTTTAGTACAGTTAATTCGGACTTCCAAGCATCAACATTTATTTCGCCTTACAAATAAATAACATTCTAAAAATTCTAAATAATATATTATCATTTTAAAACAGATCCGCGTTTTTTTAATCATGAACAAATCCAGTAAATGCAATAGTGATTCAGCTATTTCTGTTAAAAAAATTGGTGATAAAATACTAGTAATAATTGTAACCTGGAATCCATCTGAACAAAATAAGACACTTTCAGAGTGAATGTGATCAACGCTTTAAATGCTATGTCATTTTTATGCAAAGTTTAAAGTTGAATTCTGATTTTTCAATAAATTAAACAAAGCATTTGCTTTATATAGTATATACAAACGCAATTTATTACATAATAAGCAAACGCTTTCTCTTGTTCGAGGCGACTACATACGACAAGGCTTATATTCTCAGCTGAACATCTCATCAGTAGGCATTAACTAATCAACTCATAAAAGTTAACTTCGTAAACATACATTTAGCACGTTCTTTAGCAATAAATTCACTTTTTAACTATTTTAATTTAACAATAATTGATTGTGCGGGTGGTGGTAACAATTATTTAAATCAAGTTTACGATCTTGACGTAAACAACAATCCAATTTTATTTAACCAGTCGTCGAAAAACATAACAAAATTACCGCCAGCCGCAACGCACAGACGCGTTTTTACCTTCCTTGATCATCATCAGAGTACGACGGCAAACTGATTATCGAGGACAAAACCGCATTGAATATATATGAATAGAATAGAATAGAATATCTTTATTTGGATTCAAACCACACATGTTCCATCAAATAATAAAATTAGAAAATGTACAATATAAAAAGATATCACATCACATATATATGTGCAATTAGTTGTACTGTACAATTTATCAGCATCAGAAAGTTCAGCTGTAAAGAGTGATAGATTCTTCATCAAAATTAGAAAAATTTAAGGTATAATTCGAGTATAACAGTTTGTAAGAAAAAAGGTAACCATGACTAATAATTGATTGTATGCATTGTTGATTAACAAGATGATATAATGCATAACATTTCAGTTTTAATAATACAAAATTTGAAGATAGAATCTCGAGAAATTATGTTGCTGAAACACAATTAATCCTGTCTTTTATTTAACCATGAGAAAGTATTATCATAATCAAAATTAAAAATATCAGTAGGATTGAACACTTTTTCTAGTTCGGTAGATAAAAATTTAAAAGACATTTTAGTTGGAGGCGTTTCTCTAAGCCCCTTTGGCAATTGATTGTAAATTTTGTAAATTTTTGAAAAAGAGAGTAGCTTGCTCGCAACATTCCCACCATTGGTGGGTTGACTTGAATAGAATAGAATAGAAAATCTTTATTTGGATTCAAACCTTACATGTTCCATCAAATAATAAAGATAGAAAATGTACAATATAAAAACATATCACATCACATAAATATGTGCAATTAGTTTTACTGTACAATTTATCAGCATCAGAAAGTTCGGTTATAAAGAGTGATAGATTCATCATCAAAAATAGAAAAATTTAATGTATTATTCGAGTGTAACATTATGCAAAAAAAGGGAACCATGACTAATAATTGATTGTATGTATTGTTGTTTAACATGATATGTAATGCATAACGTTTC
>JAQBSW010009861.1:0-26823 GCA_029291075.1 Eudiplozoon nipponicum | reverse complement strand
ATATTTTATTTTAGACGCATTTGGGAGAGCGAATTCGTCGCACAACTAATTTCAAAGTAACATCTTAAATGATTTTCTTTTTCTTCTTCTTCAAATAAATGATGTTCAGACACTTAAGAATATGATATTTGAATAAATTAATTTTACTCTGTTTTCTGAAAATAGATTTTAAATAGGATGCATGAGCATGCTTTTTATGTTTAAAGAATCGGGCTGTCCTAAACCGATTTGTCCAAAAAATCCAAGCGCGATCTTATAATGACTAGGATATATAAAACACCTAAACATTTGTTGACCAAGTGTTTTCTTTGCGTTTCGTTGATAGTTTAACAAATGTTGGATTTGAACTTATTCCAATGTTACCATTATTGACCGAAATGATGAGTAATACAATATAAACATTCGAAATAGATTTTCATATTTAGGAAATGAATATGTTGGATTCATATCGTTGTGGATAGGATATGTTCATTTGTGTATGATGTAATGAGAATAAAATTATAAATTTTCGGTCACTCGTTAAACATTCATCATCCAGAAACAAGAAATGCTAGATAAATACCTTAAAAGCCTGTATGTATAAAATAAGGAATTGGTGCATATTTACTCATCAGTCTATCTTTAGAATGCAAGATCATGTCTATGCCAAGCAGAAATTCTAGAATTTACAGAATATAGGCGATTTAAATAAATTATGTCTAGGTAAGCACAAATCTTGTCATGCGGAAACTATGTCAATTACCGAAATATTTTCATTTTATCTGTTAATATATTTCAGTATATTTCAAATTTTTCGTTAAGTACTTTTCTTACCAACACATCGATATACTTTATCAACATCTGATTTAAAAATCTTGATTAGAAACACACTTTATAAAGATGAGCACTTGGAAAACATTTTTGCTTCAACTGGTTAAGTATCAATAAAGTAAAGCGTGCTTTAATCTCGATTGATGAATTTAGTCGTTTTATTTACTGTTAAAGTACAATGTAAAGTTTTATTGATTATAAATATTCTTTTTGTTGAGTTTGTTGGAATATATGTAAATTTGATGATGGGAAATATTGCTTGATGGCTGTTACGCTACTATCTATACTAGGCGAAGGATGTTAAATATCGTTATGGTAATGAGAATCGTAATTGCTTTTTGAAATGTCGGATCCACTGAAAATATTACGATAGAAAATCTACTTGATAAGGAAACCATGCTACTTAATTCAGGCGTTAAATAAAATGTTGCATAATTAAGTTTGAAATAAATAAAATGTAAGTGTCTCTTAAAATGGCAAATTGTGCTGGCGACGTCTTTTTCCACGATCGCGTTAATAAGTCTATCTTGAATTTAAAGATTACCAAGCTTCTGAACCTTGTTAGAGTTCTTCTAAATAACTCGTCAGAACTGCAAGTAGTAAGACTTGACGCGGATACACTCTTTTTAGCTGCGAAATAGCAAAAGTTACACACACGTTCTATTTCAAACGCGATAATAAAAATTTATGCCTTCCGGCAGTTGGAATGTCAGTAACTGATCATAAAACTTATACGCAGGTTAAAGATGTATTTTATGCAATTGAGACTATAAAAATCACCCTATACAAATTAAGATAACAAAAGTAAATATTTAGCTCAACCTGATTTGCTGACGCCTACACAAATAGACAAAACCATTTACTAGAAATAACAGTTGAAATATTTGAAATGACAAAAATTTATTATGTAATAAATAAAATCTCTGATGGTATTTCGCGCCAGATCAGGGCAGTTGCCAAAAAAAATTGTGAGTGAATTTTCATTAAAAATAAGTCTTTAACATATTATATTCATACTATCGCTCATATTAAGAAGGATAAAAACAGATGATAAAGTAAAATATTATCTATTTACATAATATGCATTTAAAAAATTGATAATCTTAAGCTCGTGGAAGATGCAACAAAGTTATGTCCCTGTATCTAATTTTATCGCAAATGTTTTTTGCTTTCATGACATCTCCTCGAACAACGCAGTCATAAATAAATTGGGCCCAAATGTGGGATTTGCGGCAATAGCCACCTTTAAGACAAATAATGAACAAAATGTGGCAATAGCCAACTTTAAGACAAATAATGAACAAAGGTTCTTATCTAGGGCAGACATTATTCAACAGAAATTCCTCGCAGAAGCGCCCGTATAAGAATGAAGCAGTCAACCCAATGATAAAAGCAGACTTCGAGCCGAAGTGAACATAAATTAATTAATATGTGTAAATTTGTTTTATTAAATCGATGCTCGTTGTGCGAGAAAAATTCTATATATAATTGAGTAAAAATAAAGCATGTGTGGTACATTTAAAATGGCTTCTGATGGGTTTGAAACGTTGATTCCTGGACTGACTTCTCAAATGAATAATTTAACTGCAGAAATAGGCATAATTAAGTATCGTCTGGACGATACGCTGATAATAAACACAGACGACATACATGTACGTGGACCATTCAATATAGGTGGACATAACAATGGCGACCGCGTCGAAGAGGAATCAAAAGGAAATATGCCGGCGTTTTCAGCCGAATCGACGAGTTATTTCAGACCGTCATCAGAGTATAAGCCAATGCTGGCACCACTAGATGTTTGTAAGACCACAGTTGTGGTTCGAAAAATTTGAAGCATCATTTCGAGCCCAAGAATTTACATAAGAAGCACCTATTGTGCGTGTGGCTGTCCAGGAATTAGTGGACCGGACAGTAGCAGTCCAATTGGAATTGCCGGTTGACTTCACGTATGAAGAAGACAAAAGACGAGTGTTGGATCATTTCCGGGCCAGGCCTCAGGAAGTGTTCTCAGAATTATACAGTCTGAAACTATTACTGGGTGAGATGCCCATGGCTACCATGGCACGTATCAAGCGGTGGTTCTCGAAGCTTACCGAGTCTTTACCCAGGTTGCAACCACATGAGGCCATCATGTTCATGCTGCTGGATCCTACCAGATACGGCGCAATATCCAACGCCCAGGGAGGCCTTGAAGATAGACTTCAGGCTCTTTAAAGTTCGGCCATGATGACAAACAAAGTGGCAGCTGCAACTCCATGCATGGGTCTATTTACAACATCTGGCAGGAGCGACATACCGTACTGGAATTCTTCGCGGCATAATAATCAATTCCGCGACAGAAGGCAACAGCCAGTGGCCAGGAAGCAAAGTCAATATAGAAGGACTCCAGCTCCGACTAATACGGTGTATAAGCGTCAGCAAAACCAATGTACTGCACCTCGAGAACGGCCAGTTCAGTGGGGAAACAGGGTTCACAATCTCAGAAATAAAGGTGAGCGAGAGCAGGGCACAAATATTAATCCTTTGGTGGCTCCGACGGGAAGATTGAATGAAGACCAGCAGAACAAACAAAATATGGTCCTAACCAGATGGTCTTTGAGGAAAAGGAAGTGTGGGAAACATTGCCAAATGTAAGGATTTTCATTAAAGGTAAATTTTTAGAACTCTTCAACGGACCGCCAGTAATAATGCAATTGGATACTGGAGCTGATAAGTCGGTGTTACCATTGACATGGCCATTGAACAATGTAAAACCTACGAGAGCAAGTTTATGTCAGGCATCGGGCGCATCGATGGTGGCTGTGGGCGAGTGGGACACGAAGTTGTTAATAAATGAAAATGTCTATCATATGTCTTTTGTTGTTTCGAATACGCAAACGCCCTTATTGGAACTTGATCTCATTAGAAAATGGGTTAAGACGATAGACTGTCAAAATAAACGTGTATGCCTACCGCGGCCTGAGGGAATAAGTTCAATAAAGTCTATATGTACCCCTAAGATGCAGGAGGAGACCAGTTGTCTGCCTGGGTGGTGGAAGAATCTTCGAAACCAATATAACATTATATTCCAACTGCCTGATTGCAGCGAATGTCCAGGGCCGACAGTCAACCAGTTTAAACTATGGCTAGAACTAAATGAAGGTTACGAACCACCAAAAGTATATGGTGCTCCTCCAAAGAAATTAGCAGCAGCGACTCGAGCAACCCAAGAAATGATAGAAGCCGGCATTCTTGAACCGTCATCATCTGTTTTTCGTGCTCCGATGGTTTACGTTACGAAAAAGGATGGTTCGCTCCGACCGGCGGCTGATTTTAGGCAATTGAACTCAGTAACTAAACCGGACCCGTATCCCATGCCGGCTCTGCGTGATCTGTTCTTACAGCTGGCGGGAGGCAAATGGTTTGCCGTGCTTGATCTTAAACAGGGATTTTGGCAAATAGGCGTGCGGCCCGAAGACCGATGGAAGTTAGCGGTACAAGTACCCCAAGGTCATTTCCAATTCACCCGGGTACCATTTGGCCTTAAAAACGCACCGAAAATGTTCCAAAGAATGATGGACTCGTTCGTGTCTGACTTAACTTGTACAACAGCTTACGTGGACGATGTTATTATATGGGCCACTACTGAACACGAATTACGTGTGAGGCTGCAGAAGATGTTGGCCAAAGCTGTAGAAAGGCGATTACATTTTAATCCAGAAAAGGTACAGATAGGTCAAGAAGTGCGGTTCTTGGGGCACTTAGTCTCAACGGACGGATGCATGCCGTTAGATTCGAATGTACAACCTATCAGGGATTATCCGGGGCCTACTACTAGAAAACAATTGCGCCGGTTTATTGGTATGGTGAATTTCTATAGACCATACCTCGCAGGGATGGCGGTTACGCAACAACCCTTATCTCAGTTAACTAGTGCCAAGATACCATTTCGTTGGACGGAGGAAGCTCAACAAGCGTTTGTACTATGAAAGCAGAAATTAATAGATGCAACTATTTTGACTTTCCCGGTAGGTAATATGTCAATTGTTACAGATGCGTCAGATATTGGTATAGGAGCGGTGTTACAAGCTGACGGACGTCCTGCGCAATATATAAGTCGCACACTCACTAAGGCGGAACAGAACTATACCGTCACAGAAAAGTAATTACTTGCCGTACAAAGGGCGCTACGGAAGTTTAGATATTTTGTCATCGGGGGACACGTAGACATCTTTACCGACCACAAAGCGCTAGTGCATTGGAGATCACTATGTATTGAGAAGAAACGAGTACATCGAATCATTGAAGAACTAGAAGAGTACGATATATCAATTCATCATAGAGCAGGAATCGAGAATGCGGCGGCCGATGCGCTCAACAGAATTTCCGCTGTTCGGATTTCGCCGCTTATAAAAGTCTCTGAAGAACAGGGAAGAGATGCTACATGTCAGGAAATAGTCAATCAATTAAAAAGCGGCACAGTGGTGTCTGCACCATATAAAACGTTGAGTCTACAGAACGGCCTGTTGGTGCGGAAAGAAGGAAAAATAGTGCAATGGTTTGTGCCAGAATCTATAAGAACAGAATTAATGGCCTTTTGGCATGAAACGTTAGGACATCCCAGCGCTGGGCAGCTCATTGAGACATTGCAGTCACGATTGTATTGGCCTAGCATGTCCACAGAAATTCGTAGCTATTGTCAACAGTGCACTACAAGCCAACGTTGTAAACCACAAAAACAAGAAAAAGTCACTCCGATTGCTTTCAATGCCACTGCACGGAACGAGTTTCTGCATATCGACCTGGTAGGTCCACTGTCGGTAGCTCGCGGCGTGGTGTCCTATGTGTTTTCCATGGTCGATAAGTTTACCCGATGTGTCGAGTTTGTACCACTGAAGAAGATCACAACAGAAAAGATTATAACGTGCTTAGAAGAGCGATGGCACAGTCGATTTGGTGCACCCCAAGTTATTGTTACCGATCAAGGCGCACAGTTTGAGTCGAAAGAGTTTAGTAAGTGGTGCAAAGACCTTGACATAAAGCATTCCCGCACAGCCACTTATCACCCGCAAACCAAAGCGAAAGCTGAGCGCGCACTTAGGACGATGAAAGAGGTACTGCGATGTTGGTGCCACGAGAGCCCGGGAACGTGGAGAGACAAATTACATTTAGTCGAGCGGGCCATGCGCTTTACAGTCTCAACAGCTACAGGATTCGCTCCAACGACCATGGTCTATGGAGGACACATAAGACTGCCAGGTGAACCTGTAATCCAAGAGTCCCATGAGCGCTGCACCATAGCGGATATTCAGGAACGACTAAAACAGTTAACTGAATATGTAGGCGCCACACAGCGACAAAGCTATGCAAGGCAACCGACACGCACTCGCCTAAAGGTCGGCGAGGGTCGAGCCCATGGCACTGCAGGCTGTCAATGATGGGCCGTATCGCGTGGAGAGGGTGGAATCAGAGCACAATACTGTTTTTGTTAGCCTGCCCGATGGACCACGAGCTGTTGCACTGGATCGTTTAAGCAGAGTGCGAAAGCCGATTCCTGAGGGAGGGGAAGATGTGGCAATGGCCACCTATAAGACAAATAATAAACAAAGTGTCTTATCTAGGGCAGACAGTATTTCAACAGAAATTCCTCGCAGAAGCGTTCGTATAAGAATGAAGCAGTCAGCCCAATGAGAAAAGCAGACTTCGAGCTGAAGTGAACATAAATTAATTAATGTGTAAATTTGTTTTATTAAATCGATGCTCGTTGTGCGAGAAAAATTCTATATATAATTGAGTAAAAATAAAGCATTTGTGGTACATTTAAAATTGCTTCTGATGGGTTGGAAACGTTGATTCAGGGACTGACTTCTCAAATGAATAATTTAACTGCAGAAATAGGCATAATTAAGTCTCGTCTGGACGATACGCTGATAATAAACACAGACGACATACATGTACGTGGACCATTCAATATAGGTGCACATAACAGGATTAACAGTGAACATTAACTTGTTCATCAGTGCAGATCATAGTCAAAATAATTTCTTAAATTAGTTCGGTTGTGACCAGAAGGATAAAAAAAGGACAGCATGAACGGAAAGTATCGTCCTATTATACTACATTCCTCACCAAATAATATAGTAGGTAAAGAGTGTAATACCAGATCCTACTGATGAGTCGCCAGTGAGCACGAAACGAATGTGCATGAGATTATACTTTCCATTCATGCTGCCTTTGGTTTATCCTTCTGGTCACAACTGAACTAATTTGTTGCTAGGTTCGCAACACCTAATACTTACTTGCATATATATTAGTTCTCCGCAACAAACAATATTTAACTGTTATATAATTTCTTAAATGTTCCAAAATATGCGGAACCCCATCTTCTATGTATCAGAGCATAGAAAACAGTCGTACTTCATCTTTTGGATACTCCATGTCAAGCAGATTTGGTCGGAGTTTCTTTCGAATACTTCAAGATGAGCCAACATGGTAAGCGAAATATTTGTGTACTAACTGAATTACGGATCATGTAATTAGTAAGTTTAATATGGGCAAGAACAATAGAGCTAGGAAAGTTTTAATAAGTAACAGCTTTTCTGAACGTTGGATCGTGTCAATCTTCTAAACTGTAGTTAACAAGAATGAAAGCCATTGGCAATATAACTGTACATATCGGGAGTCATTTCCCTTCTATTAGGTCGAAAACATCTGAAATCAAATTAAATGAAAAATGAAATGTACCTAAAGCCACCGTGCGTTTAGAAAGAAGCATGCTCATCTTTATCCTCATGAACAAGTATTTATCGTTACTTTTGACCCTAAATATCATTTATTTATATAAATTGCCGTGACCAAGAAAAACAAGTAACCACTGATTAACTAGACACTATCTATACACTATAGACACTGTAAAATACACTATAGACACTAATAAACACTGGCGGAGAAACTGGCAAGTTTATTGACATCAGTAAGTCTAGATGGTTGTAGTCTGGTTTCCAGTCTATAAATATGATTAAGGTAATGAATTTATGTAGGAATTTGTTCTTTATGCCTCTGAAGAACATGATGATGATTTGCTTCATCCTGGTGGAGTACATGACGGCAGGATTTGAAAATTCGAGCAAGGTAATTGCGAAAATTAAAATTGGCGAGTGTCGTAAAGTTGAGCATTTGTTGCCTAAGTTGAATAAATGCAGCCTGAGGCATTTAATTTAAATTATAAAAATATAAAGTGGAAATAAATTGTTTCATTTAAAGCGTTGAAAATAAAATTCTATGCAAGAAAGATTGGAGTATTGTTCCACACTAAATACACTTGTTTTACTCGAAAACTCACTAAATTTTAATGCACCATTTCTATGAAATGAATTCAAATACCTAGTTTGAAGAAGAATTTAAACTTCATAAATAACACAATTAACAGGAAAATGTTCAGTTTTTCTAGAAAATTAACTTGTCTTTGATAAAAGTGGACAACGAAGCATGTTAATTAATACAAATCTATTTTATAGAAACATTCAAATTTAAATGCTTATTTAGAAAACAATATTATATAAGATTTAATTTCTAAAATGGAAATTATTTAATCCTAATTAATTTAATAAATAATTTAAAAAATTGAGAGTAATTCGACATTGGTGAGTGTTAGACAAGAAAGCGAAACTTTTATAATAACGTAGATTGCGGGTATTTAACTCTCATTTGAATTTAATGACAAAATTTTACGAAATCTGCGTATCACTTGCCGAGTTAGAATGGTTAAAATATTTTGATTTAAGTTAAATCGATGTCGCAAAACTGCACGCGTGTTTTTTCCTGTATTCGGTTTATAAAGAAGCAAAAATTTTAATAATTTTTATGAAATATGTTTTTCCATCCAAATATGTATGAAGCAACAAACAGTATTTAACTGTAATATATTGAATTGAATGATGTCATGCTTACCGCGAAATGTGATAACTGATATCGATGAAGGCCAGAGTGTATAGTTTAACTGGAGTAACAGGTGTTCGGAAATTGTTGTAATTCTCAATTTGGGTGAACTTTAGCATAAATTTATATCCATCAGGTTGGTATCATGTACCGACTCGGAAACCATAGTGTTAATATCCGGTACTCATCGATTTCAAAAAGGTATCAATTACTAACACAATAGCCATAGTGTTAGTATCCTTTACAGACTCGGTATATATATTATATAGTGTGAGTTAGCATTGAAGTCGCATTGTCGTTGAATTTAGATTATGTTAGCTTCTATATTAAAGGTTTACACATTCGTCTAGGAGATTGTACCGTCCTATTATTCCACATTCTTCTACCGAATATACAGTGGTTAAAGGGCGTAATACCGGCTCCTACTGATGAGTCGCCAGTAAGCACGAAACGAATGTGCATGAGATTATACTTTCCGTTCATGCTGCCTTTGATTTATCTTTCTGGTCACAACTGAACTAATTTGTAACTATTAGGTTCGCAAAACCTAATACATACATGTATGATGCTTGTTTGTTCTCTTATAACGTTTCGATTTGCAAGACGATTGATCGTGCTCGGGGAATAACCACGTGTAGTTTACGATTAAGATTTTGATAGCAAAAGTTTATATATATATATATATATATATATATATATATATAATATTATATATTAAATGCTATATCTTGAAATGCTTTGTCATCTGACTTGTTAAAATAGCTTGGAATAGATAGTTGTAATTATATATTGACATATTCCACAGCAAATTAACTTAAAGCAGGAAAGATATTTAAAGAAACTGAAGAATATTGCACATATATTGCCGCCTTCTGTGGCGAGGGGTTAAGTTGCATCACCACTGCATGCATACATTTTCTTCAACACCACTGAAGAGAAACATTTGGCATCTTATATATGATTGTACATTTGGAGAAAAACCCGAAAAAATTTTACGAACTTATTATTTTATATTAGGAAATGTTTATTTTAACTTAATAAAATAAATGTCAAAAAGTTCTAAACAACATATTTTAATATTATATCAATTCATTAGATGGCATATTTGCTGTGTTTTTATGAGAATATCTACTAAAAAGTTCACACCGCTACAATTTAAGCAATTGCTGATGATTGCCCAATAACAACTAAATCTTTCAAGTCGGTAAATTGCATTTATTGTTTGATGTTCTACGTATTTCACTTCGAAGCCATTTGTGTGTGTGTGTGTGTGTGTGTTTGTGTGCTTGCGTCTGTATATGCATATCTATTTAAATATACCAGCGCATTCCTCATCGGTACTGAAAAAAAATGTTTTAAAAGCGTTGATATATTTTGAATATTAAAATGTCCTTCAACGATATCCAGTTTATATGCAAAATCCCAGTGAATAAGTCGCTACTCAACTATCAATCAATAATCTTGAAATTGCATATAATTAAAACTTGGATGAAAAAAGCGACTCTTCACAAAACGGAATAGATTAACAAAACGAAGTAAAATCAGCAAACGTTATCACGATAAAATAAATAATGCAGGTTTCAATATTTTAAAATATATTTCATTTATTAGGTGAAATATGTGAATTAATTAGTATTACATAGAATCATTAAAGGAATAACTAAAAAATCCACGCAAATTTTCCAAAATGTTTACTCGCAAAGTAAATGGAGTATTGTAAAAATTGTACGATTTAACAAATTTCAATCGAAGCAAATAAGCTCACTTTATGAGATTGCAAATTTAAGGCATAGTTATGTATAGAGGTATAAGTATTAATCTACGTGGTTTTAATATAAAACAAACATTGTAAGTGTTAGCAAATGCAATTCAAACAGTGGTCCGGCTACGCAATTATTTAGCACTCATCAAGTACTTGCTAGAATGTTGAATCTCCGCGATCTGCGTTTTCGAGTTGTGGCTTTGTGCTATCCGTTTCGCAAAGATCCGATTGATCCCCAGTTCCAAGTACGCATCGAAATTGTCTTCTTATTGGCCGGGCGCGGATTTGAATTTGGACATTTTCTTAAATACTTGCCAGAATTTCTGCGACTGGGAATGGAACTCGGGGAACATTTTCTTCGAAACCTTGCTTTTATTCCACAATGCCACCCGGGCCGCACATTTCTCGCAAATTTCTGTCATAAACCAACTTATTTTATTGCTTTAAATAGTTGTTTCATATATGAAAATTGCATTAAGTGTGCGACAAAGGTGATTCAGTGGATGCAGCCAAGGTTCGTATAAAAATGTGCTCCAGTTCGAAGCGTGGGTGCAGAAAATTATGACAAGTAATGAATGAATTACAAATAAGAATGAAAGCGGTTTACTTCATAAATCGCCGCGGCTACTTAATGAAACGTTTGGCTTTTACTGACATATATATATATATATATATATATGTATATATATATATATATATATATAATTACATTTGGCAGCAAAACGTAGAACATGCAGTCCATTGGTAGACCAGCATTATTATTACCAAGCGTTCAATAATCAATTGCCAGAATTTGCGAGAGCACAGTTCATCAACCGGGGCCTATCTATTTCCAGCATCTTACATACTCTTGGCTGCGTTACACAAGTCGCGCACTACCGTCTGTTTGAGGTTTTATGCCTACATAAGTTTTTTTCTTATTTAAAAAATGATACTATTGATGAAAGCAACTTTAGAAAATCTGACATTCTTCAAATGACGAATAATGAAATTAATAATAAAATAATGTAGAAATAGACTATCAGACAAGATTTTAGTAAGTATACTCCTAGCAAGCATATATAACAAATGAGATATTTTGCACTAATAAGTATATTACGCTGTTTTTATGCGAACCTTTTAGATGTTCTACGAAATAAATAGTACTCTTTTTTTCGACGAGTATAAATTTTGAAACAACAAATACAACAAGTGGCTTAATAAATTTTTCAAGACAGTAGCACATTCAATATTCGAAGTAAATAAATCAGTCTACGCTGAAACTTAGATTTTCTTCGAAATTACCACGTTCTACCTCATTAAAATTTTATAATTTGTGCTTGCTTTCGTAAAGCCAATTACACCTAAGCAAATACGAATCATAGCGTTCGGATTTTCAGGACGCATGTATATGCCTCCCTAATAATTGGTTATTGCAGCTCATGTTTCCTGTAAATAAAAACTAGTGCAGATAAAAAAATAAAAAAATATATTTATTATTTTAGTATTTTGTATATTTCAGACTGTTGTATTTAGTGAAAATAAATGTTCTAATCAGACGCGCATATGCGCTTAAGCTATTTTAAAAAACAGCAGGCCTTCCGATGTTCTTTCGAAAAAAATAAGATTGCGATATCAGATGACTAAAACCGTTTGCACAATGACAAATTGTGCAAACGAATTTATTTTGATGTGAGTTTATAAATGGAAGTTGTGAGATTAGCGCGTGTGACAAGGATATTAACCTTCAGTAAAATAATATATTTCGCAAACTTGATTTAAATAATTTTTATCACCACCCGCGCAATCAATTATTTTTAAATTGCATTGTCTATATATGTATATGTGGCGAGAGCTGCAAACAGTTAATGTTCGTGACTGCATAGAAATTGTGTAGCCAACATTTCCAGTCAAGTTCAATGTATGCCAGACTGCTAGAGGTGAGAGCTGCATATCTAAATTTGATTTCCATATATATTCAATGTGGTTTGATCCTCGATAATCTGTTTTCTGTCGTACTCTGATGATGACCATGGAAGGTCAAAACGCGTCAGTGCGTTGTGCCTAACAGTAGTTGTGTTATGTTTTTCCAAGTCTGGTTAAATACAATGGGATTGGTGTTAACTTCAATCTCGCAAACTTGATTTAAAGAATTCTTATAACCACCCGCGCAATCACATATTGTTAAATCAAAGATTTCGCTGGTGGTGGTAACATATCTTTAAATCACTTTTGAGAACTTGAAGTATACACTAATCGCATTGTATTTAACCGTTCGTCGAACAACGTGACTGACGGTATTTTTCCAATGTTGTACTACGACAAGTTAAAAACAATAGGATTGGTGTTTACATCAAACTGGAAAATTTGCTCTAAACAAATGTGAAAATTGATTCAGTTGTATTAAAAAATTAGAATCGCATAAATTCGCCGATTGAACTTTTGTCTTACTCCGCATAGTGGATTGTGTATATCAGACAAATTTAACACAGTAAATTAAGTTCACATACAGTTATAGTAAATGAAATGCTGATATACGATCATATTTTCAAATAATCTACGATATGGTAAGGTATTCAAATGCACTAAATAATAGGAATCACATAAATTCCTATACCAAAATTTATATTTTTTTTACCGAATAGTAGTTTCTGTGAGTCAGATAATTTTTTTACTGGAAATGAAATTCAAATATCGTTAATTGTAAATAAAATGTTGAAACAGCATCGTATTTTGAAATGTCGAAGTTCATTCAAATGCATTAAAAAGTTTGAATCTTATAAATATCACCGATTCAATTTATATTTTACGCTGGATATTAGTTTGTGTAAGTCATATAAATTTATTACAGTAAATTAAGTTCAAATACCGTTATTGGAAATGAAATGGGATACACGATCATATTTTCAAATAACCTGCAATGTAGAAATATATTAATTTGTATTAAAGAATCTAAGTCACATACATTTCAATGCTTAAGTTTATATTTTTTCGAAGGATGGTAGTTTCTGTAAGCCAGATAATTTTTTGCTGGAAATCAGTTTCTAATACCGTTAATTGTAAATACAACGCTGATAAAGCATCATATTTTGAAATATTCTAGAATGTCGAAATGTATTCAAGTGCATTAAAAAAAATTGAATCCAATAAATTTCAAAGATTCAATATAAGCTTTACGCCGGATATTAGTTTGTGTAAGTCATATAAATTTCTTACTGTAAATTAAGTTCAAATACCGTTATTGGAAATGAAATGATCATAGACGATCATATTTTCAACTATACTAAAATATGGAATTATATGAAATTTCATTAAAGAACATGAAGACCCTGAATTCCATTGCTTAAATTTTTTATACGTCGGTTAGTAGTTTGTGTAAGTCAGACAATTTTTTTACTGGAAATTAAGTTTAAACAGCGCTAATTGGAAATGAAATGCTGATAATGGATATTATTTCAAATATCCTACTATATGGACATTTATCCAATTGCATTAAAAATTTTGAATCCCAAAAATTCCACCGATTCAATTTATGTTTTATGCCGGATAGTAGTTAGAGCAAACCAAAAATTTTTTTTACTGGAACTAAGGAATAAATACCATTAATTGGACTTAATTGTTGATACAGGATCTTTTTTTCAAATGTTTGTCAAAAAAGTTAGTAATAGAAAACATCTTAATTGTTAGGCGTATTTAAATTAATGATATTATTAATTTCAACCTGTCAAAATATGAAGTAAGCTCACCGATTATGTTAGAAAATAATTTATATATGTGTAAATTGTGGAAAAGTGATGCAGTTTGTATGTAAAGTTTGTGAATTGAAATTCGGAGCATCATTTTGTTGAATTTACTCGTTAAGTTGTATTACACAACTGATAATTTATATTTCCACAATGGAAAATGGAAGGGCTTACTATGACATAATCTTATTAAATAAAAATGCCAGGCGATAAAGGCTATTTGTAAAGTAACCCTACTTTATTTTACTTATATTTAAGAATCTGTAGTTAGTTCGCTAGAATCCGCTTGGTGTTTAAGAAAGTTAAATGCACCGGAAACCAGGTAATTGATTAATAACAAAATTTTTACACATAAATCATGTTTTCGATGACGTTATGATCTTAGTCAGAATCCAATGGACGGCTCGAAGCATGAGACCTCATTGTCGCTGCAATTTTCATTATTAAACCAACGAAACAAAGCACAGAAGTTTCACATCAATTGAGTTAATATTATATCATATTCCCGGTGTTTTATCATCTAGCATAAACATTATACACATACCAATGCTTTACTTTACTTAATTTATATTACAAAATATGTTTTGTAAAAATTAAGCTCATGGATATGATATAATGATGTAACCACCAATTAACAAGGCAAATCATTCAGGTGATATATGTTAATTTTCAACAGTATGACAATTGAGTTAATATTATATCATATTCCCGGTGTTTTATCATCTAGCATAAACATTATACACATACCAATGCTTTACTTTACTTAATTTATATTACAAAATATGTTTTGTAAAAATTAAGCTCACGGATATGATATAATGATGTAACCACCAATTAACAAGGCAAATCATTCAGGTGATATATGTTAATTTTCAACAGTATGACAATCACCCATTGGAACACTAATGCAATTTTTGATGGCATTACGCTCTTAAACTAATCATTTACTAAATAGGGACGTTACTATTGTATTGCATGTGGAATTTCATTAAACGTAAAGAACTTGAATTTAGACAAATTCATAGTATAGTGCATATTGTCAAAGATAAATTAACTATATCAGGTAGGATAAGCATATTTTTCAATTTTTATTTTCATTATAATACACGCATCCAACAGTCATCGCACATGGAGTAATATATCAATTGTACATTTTCAAGGAAATACAATGCTAACTGCCGAAATGGTATAGAAAAACCAAATATAATTCCGCCAGATTTTCCAGATTACAGGTAAATAAATCCTCAATTGATTTGGTTTACTAATTGAGAAATTTCAATACTGCCAATTTGGAAGACCGTTAAAGATATTAAATCGCAACAAATTTCAGACTTAATTGCATAATTTTTGGTCCCTTTTGTTCAATAGAGATATGTTAATTTAATTATTAAAATATGAATACCTAATTTTAATTTCCAAAATTGTACTTCAAGTTTTCTATCATTACGTAATGTTGAGTTTTAGGAAAATTATACCTTATATATATTTCTTATCCAGACAAGAAGTCCTTTTTACAATAACATTGACAACGTAAGCAAAATGTTATAGTTTTTCAACATTCGTTTAATTGGACGAATGCTGGTTACGAGGGTGGCGATAAAAATTATTCAAATCAATAATGCGATCATAATAAAAGCACAACTACCGTCAAAATATAGAAGGCCACCGAATGAGAGCAACCGTTATTGTTGGATTTGGATGCGTAAATGAGGACATATTTTTATTTAAAGGAAATTGACTATCAGTTAATGATTTTTCTGAATAATTCACTCTAGAATCAACGACTTTATTTAATTTGTTTTTTAGCAAATTACCTTGTGTATAATAAAAATAGTTTTACGCTATTTTTGCCAATTCATAAGTGTATTAGTTCAACGGAGCAAATTTTACTCTTCGTTCGAAATAATTGAATTTTGAAGCAAAGAAGAAATGAATGCAGAAGAAACGTGTCAAGACAGTAACACAATATCTATATTGCAGAAATAAATCAATTTGAGACAAAATAATATTTTGTCAAGACAAACGTTTATTACGTTGGACAAAATGTATTATATTTCCCTCTTATAGAATTGTCCATTTTAACTTTTACAACAAAAAATAAAACAAAATCACTTTTCGGAATTTCTAGAAAAACGCGAGAGGTGCGTGAAAATAATCGATTAGAGCAGCTTAAATATCTGACAAATAGAAAATTGGCGCAAGTAATTTGATAAATAAAAGCATGTAATACTTTTCCCATAATAGTGACGCCGACATACATCGAATAAGATTATCAAATTGTTTTATAATTTTTTGATAAATATTTTATTTATACCTTATCATAGATGTCTATTCGAGAACAAATTTGTGGCTTAAGCAATTTCAGAATTCATTTTTTAATACTATGAGTATGTTTTAGGGAACTATCATACAGCTCGCAAGATATAAGTTATGTGACATAATTTTGATTGCAATAATTATTGAAAATATCTTTTCAAATACACTTTCACTGTTGTTCAGCCTGTTAGAATAATCAAACTGCACATACCAGTTCAATCAGAAACGTTTAAGCGTGATCACCTGATAGAAAAGACCGAAATGTGTCAGATTAAAGTAATTTCAATTTAAAATTATAAAAAGAACAAATTAAGGATGCAATAACTATTCAATATTTGACAACGAATGTCTATTGCATTGTAAATAATAAGAATAGCTTAACATATTAACTTAAGAAATAGACTTGAGATGTAACATGAACAAAATAAACAAATACCGGATATCTTTTTTATATAAAAATTATGTAGGTGTTATTAAATATGTATTAATATATTTTGCTTCCCATCAAAATGAAGAAATTATAAATGATGAATAAAACGCAAAAAGTAGATTTATAGCCATTCTAGCGTTACTTATGTTTCCGTGCTCAATATAGGAACAAATTTGACGTTAGGCAGAAATTATTGTTTAATTGAATATAATAAGGTAGTTTGAAATATCTGATATCTCCATATGAATGCCCTTTGCTATAAAATAAAATAAATCCTCATCTCTTTAATCAAAACAAATAAATTGAACATATTAACATTTAAAGTACAAAACGTCGTTTTTAGACAAAAATAACGTCGCAGTGTACAGTGCGACGAAATGTGTTGGAACTAAAAGTAACAACTTGTCAATGTAAATGCGGAATTACGCTTAATCACATTTAATATGATTGTTTTAATTTTAAAATGAAGATAAATTAGACCTATAAGAAATGAGATGCTAATTAGTTTTAAAAGATCAGATAAAGTGGAATCGGTAAGATATATATTCTGTGTCATATTTTACTTTAGATCGCGTGCTTGTGAAAAAGTGGATAGAACAGATTTGGCTTCGGAAGGGGGATTATCTGGTCTGTCAGTAATTCGATAACTATTTTAGCTTTTTGCATATAATCGATGTTCACATAAACAATAGATCAAAGAATCTAAGTTTAAATAACGATAAACCTACTGATCAACATTTCCTTTTTTTATTAAAAATTTCAACAGCAATGCGGTGATTGCTGGCATCACAGTCGTTCCTATAAGCAGTGAAATTTGCTTAATATAACAACGTAAAGCTCCACGTATTTTTCAATTAAGAATCTTAAATAAAATATCATGCCAACCCGATTTCCCTACCTCAGTCATCTTTTATACAACATGTACCCAGATAAAAGTATTAATTTGTTTCTTTTACAACATAATTTTTATAAGTAATATTTTCAATATTAGAGGCTCTGCTAAATCCAGTTTAATGACACCAATGCCGAGTGAAAGGGTCATGCACTGGCTCAAAGTCATGAAATATTTAACATGACAACGATGTGACACTATTCCAATATCACCCTTTTCCAGTTCGCGATGGCAGTTTTAGCTTCAACATGTCATATGCCAAATATAAACTTAACCATTAACCAGTATATGAATTCCTATAAAACTTAAAAGAATTCAAAGTCAAATAGTGTATACTATTAACCTATTGGCAGAAATTGAAATAAATTTTGTTACACAAAGAATGTGTTCTCATCTTTCCAATTTCGTTTTAGTGGAGGTATACGGAAGCTAGTGGATGGGGCGGGGAGCAGCGAGAAGTCTCTGTTTTGAGTGACATCCGGAAAACACGTTCTCTGGAAAAACAGTCTTTCAGTTTACTAATATATTCTTTAGATCATTAAAATTTTCTTATTGATAAAAATAAGCTGCTGGTACAAAACCTTACGTTATTTTTTTAAATTAAACAATAATTAATTGTGCGAGTGGTGTTAAAAATTCTTTAAATCAAGTTTGCGAGTTTGAAGTAAACACCAATCTCATTGTATTTAACCAGTCGTCGAACAACATGCGTTGCGATGGGCGCTAGTTTTGTTATGTTGTTCGATGACTGGCTAAATACAGTGGGATTGGTGCTTACTTCAAGCCCGCAAACTTGATTTGAAGAAATGTTTTTTTAATGTTGAGAAAAATGTCAGATTTTTGACATGGCGCTATGACAACGACTGACTGTCATTATAGAATTTTTTTTAAAAATACCAACAAACGTGATCCACCTGGACTTAGCATTTTGGTTATTTCAAGCTCTGTAAACATACATGAACAATAATTGGTGGCAGGTTCTCTCGCCAAGACAAACGTCAATTATACAATTTTGCAAAGACCCGATTGATCTGCATTTTAAAGCACGCATTCATTTCGTCTTCGTTCAGGATGCGTAATTGTAAATGGGGATCAATCGGACCTTTGCAAGACTGATCGTGCACAGCCACAGCCCGTGAACGGAAATCGCGGAGATTCACCATATGAAGCTCGGGTTACGCAACCTTTCAAAGGACATTTGTGAGTTAAACAAATTTTTGAACATATTATGTATTGTGTAATTACATTATCTGTATTTTGACAAAAATTGATGATTCCATGTTTCGCTTTTCAGAAAAAAATTGTCGGGAAATTTTGTAGTCAATCTGTCTGTGCTCAGTTCATAACAATATACAGACAAGTTAATAAAGCAAAAAAAACTCGTTATTCTGAAATTGAAAGTTGGAAATAATAGATAATGCCTAAACCGGGATTATACATATTAACTATCCTAAACTACACATTAGTTCTATTGTCAAATTCAGACTTTCCAAGAGAGAAAGGCTTTTACGACTAGGGAGAGGACAAGCTATTTTTGCATATCGTCTGAAAAAATACTTGTTTTTCCCTTAAAATCAGAGAAGCTGAACATGTTCTTAATGTGCATGTTTATTTCTGATAAACTGAAAATTTCAAATAAGTACCAAATTTATAATTGATCTGATTAAGTGCAAAATATCTGTTGGTAATGACCAGCACGTGTATTGATAAACTTATTTTAGAAAACCAAAATTTAAAATTATCAGAACCGAACAACCATGTGGTATTTCGGTTTATTTCGATTCTACTGACATGTTTTAAATAAATAAATTCCCAATAGGTTTGCTGGAAATATATATTAATTGTATAAGTGTATATGTGCTGAAAATATAACAGATAGATACTGTTGATTGCTTGAGTAACATGTGTTCAGTAGTAGTTGTAGTACTCAATTTTAGGGCAATTTAGCATACGCCGAAATCCAATGTGTTGATACCATGCACCGCCTCGGCAACCATTGTGTTGATACCATGTACTTGTTTGATAACCACACTGATTGTACTTTTTACAGGTTTAGTACATATAATATATATGGTCAGCTAACTTTGAAGTCACATTGTCTAATACTTTATATAAAATTAGGTTCACAAATTTGTAAATGAGACAGTACCGTTCAATTATCCGATATTCCTTACCGAAATATATAGTGGTTACGGGCGTAGAAGCGGCTACCAATGATAAGTCGCCAGTAAGCACGAAATGAATGTGCACATAAGAATATACTTTCAGATCATAATGCCTTTGGTTTATCCTTCTGGTCACAACTGAACTAATATGTTACTAGATTCGCAACTTGTCTGCTTTTCTTTGGCTATAATTATAATCTTTACTCTTATAAATACAATTAATGTAAAGCAGGCAGAATCTGATAAAACAAGTAAGTTTATTTGGCTGAAAATATTTCTATTGCCCTAAGTTGGCATAGTTACCGATTTGAGTTAATAAATGAAGAACGAAAAAGTTAAACAAAATCGAAAAATAAGATGAAATCTAATGCAAAAAGTCCAACATTATACAACCAAAAAATGAAGTAACAATAATCTTTGGATCCGATGTTCCCTGAAAATCTGAACTGAAATCAAAATAAGCACAGATTTGAAATAAAACCTAAACTGTGTACTGAAGCATAAATTAAATATAAAGTAGACAAACTAAATACAGTTTATAAAAATGCATTATCGCTCGAACTCAACTGAACTATAACATCTGGTGCATTGTGTAGGATCTTTACGAGAAGCAAGGAATGCATTATTATTTGAATAAATACCTCATACAACAATGAACATTATGCAGGAAATGCACCGGCTAAATCACGCACACATGCATGCCAACATAAACATGCACAAATAAGAATTTACGTGTAAAAAGCGAAGAATTCTCTCGCAATGACTGAGAACAATTTTACACTGAATGATGTAACGATTAATTTAATCGAAGAAACAGAATGATACTTTGGCGCTTTGGTAGGTGTTCTGACAAGGAGGTTAATCACGACGACAATGGTGACGAAATTCTTTACAGTTATGGCACATATTGGATATCAATTTTAAGTCATACAAACGTAAAAATCAAAAGAATTTGACGATATGGCTGGTTGATTGCTCCGTCCATCTGTCCCACATTGTACAAGAAAATATAACGTGGCTATTCGCGGAAGTGCCGGTCGCTTCTTGTCAGAGAACCGTTAGCAGGAAATTTATGTTTACTTGTGATTATACGGCTTTTCGAAGGCAGCAGCTTCAAAACGAATACCTCTGGAAATCTCTGTAGAGGCCAAGCCGTCTTGCCTCAGTCGAGTTCCTGAGTAAACGATAATCTTGACTACTAATAATCGGGTGCCATTCAGCACGACCTTGTTCTCACGATTAAAATTAACCATAACGACTGTCTATTTACTATTTTATTTACTGACCGTAGCAAATATGCCCTCGTTGAACACATTCAATGGCTCTCTAATGCCTGCCTTCCATTTTGCTATCATAACAGTATCGTCAGTGTATACGATGCCAATCCGCTCGACACCGCAGCAATGACTGCATCCCGATTAAATTGAAAAAGGAGAAGGAGCACTGTTGTAGCCTTGTTAAATATCGGAGGCTATCGCAAATGGTTTATAGAAGCACTCACTGGTGCGAATAAATGCCACTTAGTCATTACAAATAACTTCGAGTATATGAGTCGCTGGTGTCAATCCGTAAAATTCTATCCTTTTACAGGGCACGGATAAATTGGTTGCTTTACGTGCAACCACGAAGCAGAATCTAAATCCGATTTTGACTGACAGAACGCCGCAGGCCCATCTATTAATTGAGCCAGCATCGCACACATGCTACTCTCTTGCGTCCTGGACATAAAGCGACCGCCATCTGGAATGGACAAGTCTCAGTGCCTTGTAGCAAGATGCAGGTTTTGGAGCTAGAAACTTGAGTTCGATGCAAGTTAATGTCAAAATTTGCGAACCTGATGCAGTCAAAACAACTATTGCCAGTGAGAGTCAATCTTCCTACTACTAAAACTCTAGTACAGTCTTAGCAAAGGTTAACATTTTATTTAATGGCATTAAAGAGGATTCGGAAAGGCGATCAGAGCTATAGGCAAAATCTGACGGCGTTATAAAGAAATCATTATCTTCATCAACAGAATGACAATGGTTTGATGCGTACACATTTACAACTGCGAGGACAAGCTTGCCCAAGCGAAACATTGCGTAAGTAAATAGATGGTTCTACAGTCAAGTAGGGTTTTTGATACAACACTTAATAAGCCGTAGGCGACACGATGACTTGGTGGAACATTCTCGCATTGGAATGGCGGATGAATCACCTTCTTACGTATGGTAGATCAGAATCAGACAAGTTGGGAAGTGCTTAAATGAATTCCGATCATTTAAAGAGTAACAGTTTACGTAACGCGCCCGTGCATTTCGGCAGCCGAAACAGACAGTGTGGCTCGCAAGACTATAAACCTCACATTCCAAGAACAAATGGAGGTAATATCTTTTGCTATAATAGACAAAGAGGGACGAGCAAATGCTACTGCAAGTTAATTTTGTGTATTTTTGCGATATTGAAGGTGTATCGTAAAGTGAATTTCTACTAGCTATTTCTGAAATTCGTTCACGGTATATTGTGTTGGACCAGAAAAGTCTACAAGGCAATCTTTGACGTCTGATTGTCGGCTTCATTTAACCACAATCGATTTTTACTCCACGAAGAATAAGTGATGATAGTTCTTCCATAGCATTGCATAAGTACACTTCAGCACTGGGATCTACTATTTGATGCCCATCTGCAGCAGATTGTTTTCGCTTAACCGCTTCGTAACACTAATGTAACAATGAAAAGCGTTTAATGCTGCGCCTCATTTCACTTAGTATGAATCCATTATAAGTTTGGCTTTCCATTTTTTAAGTCAGGTATAAGATTGCAGTAGGACACATATTTCCTGTGAAGATATATGATATGGATTCAGGGACATCTTACTCGTAAATGAACTACCGATAAAAACTAGCGAGCACAATTTGTCCAGACAATCAGGTATTTTTAAAAAGCACGAAAAATTGTCTTCGCCTATGTTCCATTGAATGGAGGAGCTCACGCCACTTTTACGCCAGGAGCTGGAGTTTGGCCGTCAGACGTTATTTAGGATGTCGTAAGAGCATTGTGCGTCAGGAAATTAATAAGGTAACGGTTTGCGACTGCAACAAACTTGGTAGCGCAAATAGGGAAAAAGCGGAAATTGAAGTGAAAGCTTTTTCAACGGAAAATGTGCTTACCGCCACTTAGCTACAATTACGTATAAATATGTCTAACAATTTATCAGATATTGTTACAAGGTAAGCAATACATAACATATAAATGAATATATATTATATTAGAGTGAATAGGCTTTATAAACGTCACACTCAAATTCGAATGGAATTCAAGGTTATTTGGAATGAAGGTTACTCACATTGGGCAACTGCTGTTTAACGAACTCATTCTCCAGCTAAATAAAAAAAGGACTTGCGTGTATGATTTAAATATAAAATTTTGAATTTAAAAGTGCTGGTTATTGTGCTACTACCTGAACTGTTTTATATATAAACTTTATTTGCTCCAAGTTCTTCTTTTCAATGAAAATTTTTACAAATGACTGTTTAGGATATTTATGCAACGTGTGATGCATAATACAAAGATTTGAAATGGGGTCCCAAAATTTTTTTGTTTAAAAGAAGTACTGTGCTTAATTATTTTTTATTCACAACTAAATCAGGCAATTAAATCTATTATAACTTAATTTACATAAAGGTTGCGATGTTGATGTAAATACCAGTCCTATTATAGTATATATAAGAATAAATAATGTACTATGGTCAATATTTATTATTGCTCCATTTTCTACTCAGTATCTACGAATCCAGAACAATGGCTGTGATACTGGGTAGGAAATAAGATTTATTAATAAAGTATTCCATGGAGCACGTTGTTTTGTTCTTACATTTTAAAAAATGGTGAAATTAGAAACTATCAATATATATATATATATATATATATATATATATATATATATATATATATGTGAGGCTCAAACCTAAGAACGTTTTCTTCGGAATCTGTTGCTCTAACCATAGACCCAAGCTGCAAATTCTCTTTGATTGCGTTTACGCATTTTCCTCTGCGTATCCGATTTTGCATAATATCTGTATTTAATTTCACTTCATCTTAATTCGATTTAAATTATTTTCTTTATAATATTCCAAATATTGCAGCCGAATTGATAACCAGCAAGGACGAAATGGCCTTGTTTCATCTTTGTTGTGTATACTTTTTTATACAAAATGTATGATTCAATGCACCATGTATTCATCAATTCATATTCTAAATTCAGATAAATCAAAAAAACCAAAAATCTATGCAAAGAATAATAATAATAATCATGAATTGCCTTGTCCATCGAACAATATAGCTGATTAAAAACATTATTGCAGAGCGATGTTGCGTCTTATTATCTTGAATGTGCGAACCTAATTTACTCACACGAGGAGAACCCTTCTAAGGTTAACAATTTACTGCCTGCCTAAATTCATAAAAATTTTGATAGAACAGATATAATCCCATCTTTCCGACAATTTAAAGGTGTTTTATAAGAGTATTCCATTGCATTTTCCGTGTAACCTATATGTTAAGACCAAGAAATTTAGACTTATGCGATCTATAATTAAGGCGTGTAGTCAAATTTTTGTAATTTCTATTCGGTTTCATTCAGTGAAAAAGGAAATCGGAGTGTTAGCTGAAATCTTTCTTGTTTGAATCCACAGCACATCCAAAATTGCAATTCATGCCAACTTAATGTAAAGAAACATCTTTCCAGATATAAGGAGTACTACATACACACACACACACACACACACACACATATATATATATATATATATATATATAATTATATATAGTTGAAATTGATCTGTTTCACGCATTTCAAAATAGTTGTTTATAATTGATAAAATTGGCATATATAGGAAAGTAACCTCATGAATTTTATTTACTTGTCAATGTTTGCACTTCATGACTTGTGGTAACAATGTTCACTAATTAAATATTTATCATGAGTACAGCGCAGTGCTATGTTTTTAAATATTTAAACTGTGGTATCTTTAATATAATATCGCGCTGATAGCTTTTGATCGTCAAAAGTACTTTGGTAGTTTCACCGCAGCTACCACCAGTCTCATAAAATGCCTTCTGAATGCACAGAAGATCTTACATTTGGGGTCGATGTGGAACGTATTGAGTTTGTAGAATATTAGTGATGATGATGATGATGATTTTGTGACAGTTGTTCTATAGCACGCTAAAATTAAGGACACAATTTACAGAGAAATATTGTGCTTCGCTCTATATTTTGTCCTCCATCACACTTCCTGTATTGAGTTATGTCGTGAAGGCTGTAAAGCATTATTTGACTGTCTAGCTTATTTTAATTTATCATTTTTACGACTGATTTAATTTAAAGGGCAATGTGTTAATTAACAAAATTGACTGCCAGTGTACCATACGAATAACCATCCAGTTTGTATTAGGTGTTGCGAATCTAGTAACAAATTATTTCAGTTGTGACCAGAAGGATAAACAAAAGGCAGCATGAACGGAAAGTATAATCTCATGCACATTCGTTTCGTGCTTACTGGCGACTCATCAGTAGGAGCCGGTATTACGCCCTTTAACCGCTATATATTTTGGTCAAGAATGAGATAATGGTATCACTTGTTACTAGATTCGGGCAAATAATCTAATACATACTTGCATATATATTAGTTCTCCGCAACAAACAGTATTTAACCATCCAATTTTTTTAAATGAATCTTGCGAGTGTGAAGAAAACACCAATCCCGTTTCATTTAACAACAATGACTATGTGGTTCGACGAGTTGTTAAATAAATCATGTTTGATGTTAATTTCAAGCTCGCAAACTTGAATTAAAGACCGGCTGGCGGTAGTTTTCTTATGTTGTTCGCCGACTGGTTAAATACAATGGAGCTAGTGTTTACTTCAATTTCGCAAACTTGAGTTAAATAATTATTACCACCACCCGCGCAATCAATTATTGTAAAATTGTATTGCCTACATATGTATATGTGACGAGAGCTGCAAACAGTTAATGTTCGTGACTGCATAGAAATTGTGCAGCCGACATTTCCAGTCAAGTTCAATGTATGCGAGACTGTTAGAGGTGAGAGCCGCATATCTAAATTTGATTTCCATATATATTCAATGCGGTTTGATCCTCGATAGTCAGTTTGCCGTCCTACTCTGATGATGATCATGGAAGGTCGAAACGCGTCAGTGCGTTTCAGCTGGCGGTAGTTTTGTTATGTTGTTCGCCAACTGGTTAGATACAATGGGATTGGTGTTTACTTCAAGCTCGCAAACTTTATTTAAAGAATTGTTACCAGCACCCGCGAAATCAATTATTATTTATGCGTCTACATTGTTCAGTGAGATAATTCTGATTACATTTTTCCTACATAGCATGGCCCGGTCGACAAGTCGATACTTTTGCGTGTAAAATTTCCGCATCTCTTCACTTATTCTTGTAAGTTTCCGCCGAAGTTAGCCCACTATCAATTGTGTTCAGATGATAATGGCATCATCTGAAAATAGTACGAAGTTTTACTTACAGGAAGTTAAAATAAATACCACACAAACATTTCCGTTTTGAAATTCCTTAGGACACAAATTCTCGTTTGTTTATAAAAATCTTGCGCATTCATTTATGGTAAGATAAAAATTTCTTTAAAGGTAAATTACACTTTAACTATTCTATTTCAGTAAAACTGTTGTATAAGCATGCATAAATTTCTATCACCTGGAAATTTTAAAGCCATTTTTAATTACGTCTTATGTCATTTGTCTATAATTTAATTAAATTTGCATAAAAAATCTCTCAACT
>JAQBSW010009860.1:0-26825 GCA_029291075.1 Eudiplozoon nipponicum | reverse complement strand
TAAATTTGAAAGCGAAACAAGATAGAAATATGTGAACATAGAAGAGTGTGAAAAACGGAAACCAATCAACTACGTGCGTCACATCCATTTCAAGCTCAATGCCTGTAAACGCTTCTTCTGCTTACATTAATCCGGCTGCAATTTGTTTATCCATAAGGCTTCGTATGTGAAAAGCTCCCTTTTATTTTTTCATTTAGTAATTACTTTGAATGCTACGTCTAGAGACTATACGTGTTATATTTCGATGATATGTTGCGCAATAGCAGACATGTATTCACCATTTGATTTAAAACAGGCGTTTAAGTTACAATGCTTTCTCATTCGAGTAATTAACCGTCTGGTCGATCGGCCTACGTACGGTTAATTATACGAATGAGAAAACATTGTAACTTAAACGCCTGTTTTAAATCAAATGGCGAATACACGTCTGCTATTGCGCAACACATCATCGAAACATCGCACGTATGTTCTCCAGACGTAGCATTCAAAGTAATTACTAAATGCAAAAACAAAAGGGAGCTAGCCACATACGAAGCCTTATGGATAAACAAATTGCAGCCGGATTTATGCAAGCAGAAGAAGCATGTACAAGCATTGAGCTTGAACTGGATGTGACGCACGCAATTGATTGGTTTCCGTTTTTCACACTCTCTCTATGTTCACATATTTCTATCTTGTTTTTCTTTCCAATTTATATATAAAGATATGTTCATTAGTAGATATTTGAGGAGATTATGCGAAAGAAATGTTTCTTGTATCTGATAAAATTTCGGATAGACCTATGAGATCTACATATCCGTCTATCTCCCACATTTTGAGTTCCTTTTAAAAGACAACTTGTTAGCTGTTAACCATGAATATCTTCTCTAAGACCCCGTTTTTATTCATTTGTTACGGTATACGAAATATATAAAATACATATAAATATATATAAAACCATATATATAAATATGAGCAACAGCTTGAGCCAAATTTCTCTAATATAATCTTCTATCTCCTAAACATTGCTAAATCTGTATACTATCTTCTCGAACATTTTTTGATAAAGATACAGATGTAAGAACTGATACTGGTATAGGTCATTTCGAAATCAGTCTTCTATAAGCGGGGTCTCTTACTTAGGTTCTTACTTAATTCAGGTTCCGCGGCCTCCAGTTTTCTGACCCTAGAAAATGCTTCATTAAATGATTTTTCTACCGATGTCACATTCATTATATCCTTCCATGATTTTATTTCAATCGATACTCTAATTTGTCTAGCTAATCTGTTACGGTTGCATAACGCGATGCGTTTGCATCCCTCGCAGTCTATTTCATGACCCGTTTCCTTCGAATGCCTAGCTAGGTCTGAGTGACCAAAAGGACTCTACCCAATATATACTTAACTTAATTACCTGATCCATTTACCGTCCACAATCTGATGTTTTCCAGGTTCTCTTTTCAATGAAACGAACTTGATACACTTTTCTTGATACCTTCTTTAATCTACAGGTAATAATAAATCTTCATTAGTTAAACTTTATATGGCATTTTGAGCTGTGAATTAATGAACGTCGAAAACGAATATTTTATATTAAAAACAGGAACGAGGAACAAACCATATTTATTAAAAATATGGACCAGGTAATTACGGAATACCTTATATCGCCCCAATTTATTTCATTTTAATATTATGCCCTGTTCGTCGAGGATGTCAGAAATTATTTTCGATCATTTTGATTTTATGTGCACTATTTTAAAGACTTGATATTTTTCCGGGCTTCAGTTTCTTAGAATAATTACCTTCTGAGCAATAGAAAATTAATTTCGTAGCATCATATACATAATTTATAGATTCCATAACTTTATGATTGGTTAAATATAGGGCCAATCTAATTTATCTTGTTAAATGTTTAATACAGAATAGCTTAACAGAAATGAACGCGAATATTTTGTAATGCGTCTTGCAAACCAGTTAAGCCTTCAGCATATCTATAAATATACATTTAAAAGACATTATATTCGTTATTATAAGAAGCGTTTCCGTATAAGCTAATTGAGTTCCTCTAAATGAAATCTGCTCCTGATGTGCATGTGACAATCGCAGTTAAGTTTATAAAACACTTGAAGCTATTTCTATTTGCAGGATAGGAAGTATTCAGGTTAATAATTATGTTAAATCAACTTCATACTATTTTTCCGACAATGCGATGTGAAAGCCAACGAACAATATACTATGTTTACTAAATCGAAAATTGGTGCCAACACTTTGATTTTGGATGTAGGCCGAATTTCAAAAAAATTGAGAATAAAAACTATTTTGAAAAATGGTAACTCTGGGAAAGACTTATACCCTGGCCTCGAAGGACATCATCCATTACCTTCATGGCAGGCATGGTATCATACAATAATCTATATTCGCATTGCCGCGGAGAACTAATATATATGTATTTATGTATTAGGTATTGCGTAACTAGAGAAGAAGGGAAGTTCAGATAGTACAAGAAATACATGCCAGCCGACGTGAGCAAAAAAGTTGTAAACTCAGGAAGACATTAAAAAACCCACTCGCCTACTTGATTACTATTTCGTGCCTTTGAATAAATCTAAATAAACCATAGCTTCATTGCTAACTTTCAAGGAGCGCTCTAAAACACTTTCAGCGAAACATAAATTCACAATGCACTGCCTTTATCCAACGGCAACCAACGCAGTGGTTTTCACAACATTTGTTTTACAAACACTTCCTATCTGTTGTATAAGGATTTGTTTAGATTTCCTCAAGATAGAATATTACGTTGCTGGAGAAACGTCGAAAGGTGGCGTTTTAACGATCGAAACATGCTAAAGGTTTCATATGCGGGAGCGTGTTTTATTTTGCACGCCCGAATATCACATCCATCAGCCCGGATTTCATGCACGCGACTTCCCCATTGACTTATTCAACTGATTTTTCAGTTATAAACTACTAGCAGCTAAACAAAATATTTTAATGTTTCGATTAACATACTCCTAAAACTCAATATTACTTATAGTCCTAATTCTGCATAGTATTACATGCAAAAGGTGAACAAAGACTCGGGAGTTAAATCAGCAGTTGAAGCTGCTATTTTTCAATTAAGCGTCGCAAAACAGCTTCTCGCGCGAAGCGATTTTGACTGGGTATGTTTTATGCGACTTTGAACATGCACGCATACGAACATAGGCTATCAGTTATATCTACGCCAAACAATACATTGATTGCGTGAGTGGTGAAAAATTTCTTTAAATTATGGTTGCAAGCACTGATGTATGCTCCAATCCCGGTGAATTTAATCAGCCAAACAACAAAGCAGTACGTGTGAATAAATGTAGTTTTGCTATGTTGTTTGCAGTCTGGTTAAATACAATGGGATTGATGCTTACTTCAAGCTCGCAATCTAAGCTTAAAGAATCAAAGGTTCTATAAAATTTTTATTCAGCAAACATTATTCTTTTTATACTGACCACCAGTAAGCAATGATATTAAATCTGTGATGTAAATTAACCATCATTCGTTTACTATTAATTCTTTAGGATAAGGCTCTAAAATGTGATCTCGTATTTTAATAAAATATATATATGAAATAGTACATTTAGCAAGAGATATTTAGCAACAAAATAGATATAATTGTATATAATTTGCAATTTGAAATATCTTATTTTCTACCTCATATTTCAATTATTTTTGTTTCTCTTCAATATTTTGAAGGTGTAAGAATAACTGGACAAGCTCTAGCAGAAAAACCCTATATTCGTTTATTATTTCTGATATATTTTAACTAAGAAATTAGCAAATAAATAAATTGTGTTATAATCACATTTGCCCCATGGTTTAACAGAAACAGTTTAATGCTTAACGCGGCACCTGAGTTGTTTTCGCATTCTAATTGTGTAAACCTAGCTGACGGTAACTTTAGCGTCTTCTCACACCAAACCAGTGTAGTGTGTTTATTATTTGTACATATATTTATACTGAAGTTGAGGTTTGATACAATACACAGTTAAATGCATAAATAAGTTGTTATGCCAGACTCAATATACTTGACTTGAAATAAATTGACAACTGCCCTCGAGTGACATACATGATAAGTTAAAATATAGACTTTATTGGATAAATTCATAAGAATCTCTAAAATAGTGATTGGAAATAATAAAGATTGACTAATAAAAAGGAATTATATAAAGATTTTGATTAAAAATTTAATTAATTAAAGTGGAATTGCTACAAGCATATAATAAAAACAATACAGTTAATTTATAAAAAAAAATAACTAATTAACAGAACTCTACTTTGAATGCATGATTGGCGAATGTTGATATATGATATAAGTCGTCTAAACGTCCCTGTTAGGCAAGCGCATTCAAATATAAATGCTAAAATAACAGTGCCAGAAATAATGCTCTCTCTTCCGGTTTTTACCTGCTGATTCACTCGTCAGAGTTAAATTTACCGTGATAAACTCAACTAATCACTCCCAGGAGATGCATTAACAGCAAAAAAGATTTAAAAATTATAGTTATTCTCATGAGACCAACGGTCTGTAAATGCTTTTCAACTTAAATTTGACGAAGTTACGTGAATAGCGATAAATTAAACTGACAAAACTGATTTTATGCCTAACGAAGTAAATGCTGTTTTAGCTTTGGAAAGGTCGTTCTCTTCCAACTGGTCTTTTTTTTAAATTAGACAGAAGCATATGTTCAATACTATATTTTGAAGCGTACGAAGACAATGGCATATGTACAATCTTAAGTATGTGAACTTGAAGTTTTGAAATTTTAGGATATATCTTATGTGGCCTATTTAGAGTACGCATAGCCCTACTTTCTGAGAAGAGGCAGCTTTAGTCTTTAATAAAGAAAATTGTAATTATGACGTCTAATCATGGTTGTTCGCTCTTGTTCCGACGTACTTTTTAACCTAAGACCCTCTAATAGTAATTTTAGAACATTAGTTTCAGTATGACTCATGTATTTCCCTTAAAAATAATAGTTGAAATTTAAAAAATTCTTAAATAGAATCAATTTTATGCATGCATGTGTGCTCTTTTGTGCTGCCTCAGGATGTGCATTTCCCGCTTCCTGATTTTGCTGTTTAATACACGCATTTCATTCAAATATCTATACCTTTCTTTCCGAAAAATGTGCATATTAACTAGCAGAAATTACAGTCCAGCTGAGTTTTTCCAAAAAGCAAATGGCCTTTTTTAATTGTTATTTGTAAACCTGCTTTACAATAAATTTTTATTTCCATATCTCATTTATTTCTAAATTTAGATAACAAATACATAAAGGTGGCTGAAGTAATTTTTTAAGCATAAATAAATTGTCTGAAACTAGATCGAAAACTTCATTTAAATAATTATTATCATCCGCGCAACCAATGTTTGTTTAAATATATATGTTAAATTCAGCATCACTTCCCTAGGCAGAGTGGTATCTGTTCTATAATGACCGATTTTTGGGTAGTTAGTTCGAAATTTAGATATACATTGATTTTCAGGTAGGCACCAACAAAAAGAAAGGCTAACCAAGAAACATTAGCATACGGCTGAAAATTTTGTGTGATCTACGGCCGAGTGGTTCGATATAGAGAGCACAAAATTCCGAAGAAGACGTGCCTAGGTTCGAGCCTTGTCCGCGACAAATACTGTATAGTACTTGAAGAGTTCCCAATACGGACGAAACCCGTCTACTTGATGAATTGCCTTTTATACATTATAAAATGCTTGAATAATACTGACTAATGTATGTATATAATGGGACTGGTGTTTACACTAATATTGCAACTTTATTTAAATAAATAATAATGCCATGTCACACCTAAGAACACCTGACTATTCTACAAATAATAATAATTGTAACTATTAAAGCAATAGTAAAAATTAAGTTATATAAGTCAACGTTTAAAATCTAAATAAAAAAAATGGAATTTGTATTTCTGCCAAAAGAAATATGAACTGCATAAAATAAAGTGCGGGAAATTAATGATAATGTTTGAATAACGTAGGAAAGATTAAACAACCTATTCAGCTATGCATTAGAAACAACTTTTACTTACTTATAGTAAATATATTTATAAATTTCGGTTAATTGTAATTCAGAAAATATTTTTTTAAATTTTTTCTCTTTAAAATATTATTTGGTTCATACATTTTTACTTGCCTTATAATGTACTGTACTAGATGGATTAATTCATTATGCCTATGAAACAATTATAAGCATTTGTAGATTTTCATCAGTGGCCGAAACTCCACTTACAAATACTATGGAGGAATTAATGATTAATGGGACTGTAAACGATATGTACTTTGTTCAAAAACAAGTATTCTTGTTACTATGCGTGCTGTGTGTTCACACATTGTGTGTTGACTCAAACACTGTGTTTTTTGATTCGCAGTATTATCGGTCAAACGATACTCATGATGTGAGAGAATCACATTTTAGTCATTTACATTCCTAATTGAATATAGCTTATGTCAGATAACTATAAAAATGCAAAAAATCAAATGAATGCCCCGTGATTTTTACCGTCCAATTATAAGTTGTAACTAGAATATATTTCAATAATTAATACATTGTGACTTACTAGAATTTTGGTTTAGATGCGACATTTAAAGGAACCGCTTATAACAATAATTTATTTATTTAGAAAATCCTTTGTTAAATCAAATCAATTAAAATTAATTTGAGAAATAAAATGAAGTGAAGATTACAACTTTTTTATTATTTAGTATATTGTTTTTATAAAATTACAATTTCCATGTTAATAATGTGGGAACGCTGGGATTCAGGATTGAATATTGTGCTTGTTTGAGAATATCATATTACATTGCAATGCTACTTAGTGTAGTAATAATCTATGCATGCGCCATAAATTCAGTAAGTATTATATGAACTGGCTAGACAATACGTACGATAAAATAAAGTAAAGCGCCAAATTTTAATTTAAATTTGTTTGTAATATGCATTTGGTGCAAGGAATGACCAATTATATTAAGCAATGACTATACGACGAAGTTTTATATAAATCGATTAATCATTTTCGGGATTGAATAATAACGAGTTTTGTAAATATAAGTTTATATAGTATAAATTTAAATAATTTTAAAAAAGACTAGATTTTTCTTCCATTTCTGTATGACGTCCAGTGACATGTATAGCCCAATTAAAAGAAGTATTTAAAGCTTTTAATTTAGAAAACTGTCATAATATCAAAAGGTGGCAAAAAGTGTAAAATGTAATACTAAATGGTAATTAATTTATCTTTTCTTGAGTTGCGCTCCGATATTTTTACATTCGCCGACTACTTGATTGTTCCAGATATTTCCACTTCCGGACCCTTAATGGTAATTAATTGTTAGATCCTGTAGAAACAGCGTTCGAATTAATTATTATGAAATTATTTCAAAATATTTGCTTAAATCAACTTATAATTTCCGGAGAAGCATATATTAATTTTTTTAAACGAACACCATAATATGTATAATAATTTCAATTATTTTTAGTATGCCCTTTATTTATTAAATGATATGAAAACATATAAAGTTCTAAATTAACAGAATTATAAGCCATACTATGAATTGAATGAAAGGTTAAGCAAAAAGCATAAGCTATTATGTGACATTAAAATTGAGTTTAGGGTGCATCACGGGTTAACCAATGGAAAGTTTTCTCGATTACGAGGCAAATTTATCCCAGTTCGAGACCCGTTAACGGCCAATTTTGTATAGTACATGATGAATTCCCAATTTTTTACTCATTCGGTCTACAAGGTGAAGTGTCTTTGTTACCTGATGCAACTTTAATATATATATATATATATATATATATATATATATATATATATATATATATATATATATATATATATATATATATATATATATATATATATATATATATATATAGAAATAAATTCTATTGTGTTGTTCGGAAATGAAAGGTTAATTATTCAGTACAAAAGAAAAACGCCCTCATTGAAGAGATAAATAGAATATTATTTGTGAATAATTTTAGTAAGCTTTGTTTATTTACGAAGCAAAGTATATTAAATAGCTGAATTTTAAATATTTCCATCACGACGCATATTTTACAAAGAAAATGACTCCATCAGTACAAACACACTAATCTGTAGCCTTGAAAGCGACTGCGGCAAAAATAAGCCCAGTTAGACAAAAGTACAGACAAGTAACAAATATTTCACGAGGCAATAAAAAGCTGTGTGCCCGAGAGGAAGCAGAATATGTCCAAATATCACAAAAAAACTTACGCTCAGTAATGCAGAACCAAAAATAAACAAACATGCAACAACATCTGAACAAGAAGCAAATGTGGAAAGTTCCCTCTAACAGACAATATACTAAATCTGGATATGCCACTAGCTGGCATTAATCAAATGACCAGCTATCATAATTCTAGAAGACTAGTGGTATAAACAGATACGTTTGAAAAATCGTCAATGCAAATTCCGAACAATACACATATGTGATATACATTATGCAACTTCAACGATCTTTTGTTCATTCATTGTGAAAACTGTCATATACATTACACAATATAAGATTTTGTTTAGTTGAACTGATGTAATAATTTTTATCTGGATCTTACCAAAAATATTCCCCACTTCTTTTATTTAGTTTACTCATTCAGTGTTTATATTCCTATTAATATATATATATATATATATATATATATATATATATATATATATATATATATAAATTTATCAGTTGGAATTAACAATGATTTAAAAATAGGTAATTATATTACAAGTGATTAGAACGGGCAACATTTCTTAAGACAAATTTTCACAATAATATATTCAGGTAAATATGTTTCTAAATAAATCAGCAAATTATTTTAAAAGATACATACATATATATAAGTTTTTTTTCATGATTATCATGGCTGCGAGTTTGGATGATTGTATTATTGACTACTACTTTTAGCTTAATTTGCTATAATCCTATAGTCGATATTTGAGTCAACAAGTAAATAACCAAATATTACTCGAAGACATGCTAGAAATAAATAATAAATGAGCAAAAACACTAATTTTATTAATAAACTTAAAATCCGTTAAATTATCTATTTAAGTGTGTTTGCGGTGTTAAGTATTTTTATAATCAATTAGTCGTTATGTCTGCAGTAAGCACATTTTCATTTGTATAATGGATTTTATACCTTCTATATATTCTTTTCAATTTACATTGCATTAGCGTTTTACATATAGTTTTGTTATAGGATAAATTATTGAGTCAATGAGAGTATGCTTGCAGTGAATAAGTGGCCAATTTTGTCAAGAATATTTAGCAACACAAAGGCATTACCGTTGTTAAATATTTCATCGGCTCCAATTCAATGAGTGAATGATAAAACGTCTCATTTAAAGGTATATTTATTTGTTTTTTTTGCAACACCCGCATTAGTGCTTGTGATTAATTATGGGTTCGATATTGTGTGTCTGTGGTTAAATGTCTGTGTGCAGGTGGAGGTAAATGTCATTGAATGAATAAGTGATAACTGAGGCTTGAGTACTATTTTATCGATGAATATAGATTTCTTCAGACATTAGCTTCTTTGACACTGTTTGTATCAATACTAATTCTCTGTAGGTTTTCTCTCGTCTATCAGTGTTAATGACTTGCGTATTCTCCATCAGATAACAACGCAGAGAGTCTGGATGGCATAGTATAACACTCATCTAGATGTGCAGTTCCCATCGTTGTTAATAATGATAATGAGGATGCATCAGCACCAAATTTTTATCCGCTTGGTTGAATGTTTATTCATGCTGTTCCAACGGATGTTCGGGTTTCTCGCGATACTAATATATTATTGTTGTTCTCGGATATTCGTGGTCAGTTGAATAAAATGAAATGTTTGCAGAAAATGTCGACAATGAGGCCAGAAGCTTATTGTTTGAAATAAAGGGTTTTTATATGTACAATAATTTTTTCAACTTTACATTACAAGACCTGAACAAATTATTAAATTATCTGAGTTCCGTTTTGCTAATGAGCACCGAAATTTCTGATTTCCCGGACAGTGTTTGATCAATTAAAATTTATTTCGTGCACTTAATGGCAGTGCCTTTTGTTGTGTAATTGTTTTTTTCGCGGGTCTACTATATATGCTACTACGCATACACGTGAATTTTAAATAATGAAGGATTAAAGATAATTCGGAAATGATCTGTGGCATCCAGCTTCAAAGTTATCTCGGTGTTGCTGCGTTTGATTCAATCGAAGTGCAATTATTTAAATTTTTATTATGCATCTTAGTGGTAAGTTTGGCAATAAATTATTGTCGACAAACTTCGATAGACCGATTCTGGTATCCTTTATTAATTTGTATTATTTTTCAGCTGGCTTATTTCCCCTTCAATCTAGTCTACTGAGCAGATATTCCTTTCTTAGTTTGCTAGGTTGTTTAAGATGTGTTCCTGCCACATAGCAGTGGTGGTGAATGTAATGTACGGCGAGCGAGTATTTTATGCACGTTGCTAGTGTGAAGTAACCATCCTCTCCTCGAGTGAATTAAATGCTAACGTATTAAGGAGTTTTGTCATTCTCCAACTTGGGGGATTAATTTTATGTCTTAATCGGCTTCTTCATATTGTCTAATTGCATATGACTGACCTTTTGCTTCTGTGATGAACAATGGTAGATCATCAATATACACTTTAAAAATTGAACATCTGCCAATTTCATTCTCAGACTTGTTTGCTGAAGACGTTACTTGTATATATCAACCAGGAGAAGGGCGTTAAAGCTGTACTGCGGAATTGTAGGAGAAGCTCGTCTTCAAATATAAGTTTCAAGTTATACTATGCATGGATATATGGGATAGCTAAGGTCATTCGTGTCTATAGGAATACTTATGCATTCATTTTTAATGTTGATGCACAGGAAAGTTTTAAAAAAATGATATTTGAATAAACCATCTTTAAACATAAAGTGAAGTAATTTCGACGTCATAGTGATTTTATCCTATTATTTGACTGCTTGCCAAAAAGAGTTCATGAAGCTGAGTACGATTATTACATCTCCTGTTGGCTGTATTATTTTGCAGAGGAAATTTGTGGTTAATGCTGCGCTACGGTGGTTATTGACGCAAAAAGCCGCGTTCAAGGGGCCTGTTCGTCTGCCGCAGATTTATGAGATTCTGGTTTGTCGTGCAGTCTTGCGGGGAAGTTTCCGTTCGGTTTTGCTATGTGAACAATTTCCAAGTGTTCTTGTATGTTTTTACATCTAACCAATATGGATACAATGCGCTTATCTATGTTTCCTTAAATAACATTTTCTCCTATTTCAATGCCTACATATTTGTCACTCTAGTTATGGCAATTTTTACTTTGGTTTTGTCATATGAGATCGCGTTTATGGATCCACTTTAAGCAGCGGCTTCACTATTAACAACTCGAGATTTTTTTATCAGGTGTGACAAAACGTATGGTTTTGTCTAAATGAAGTTAATTGAGTTCATTTCTATGTTTTCTTGTAACGATTTGTCTGTTTTCTAACGCAAACACATTGTACTTACTTCCGTTCAAATATTCAAGGTGATTTGACAATCATTGATTGATGTATTAATTATATATATATATATATATATATATATATATATATATATATATATATGGAGAAATCTGCAAATTTGCATGTTTGAGATTGCGTAGAAATTTAGCAACCGACATTTCCAGTCAAGCAAAATGTATGAGAGATTACTAGAGGTGAGAAACGCAGTCTTGTTTTTCTTTACATATATGTGCATCGCGGTTTTATCCTCGCTAGTCAGTTTGCTGTCATACTTTGCTGAAGGTCATGGAAGGTCGAAACTCGTCAGTACGTATGACTGATGGTAGTTTTTATATGTTATTCGCGTCTGGTTAAATACAAAGGGATTGGTGTTTACTTCAAGCTAGCAAACTGGAATTGAACAATTTTTACTATCACCCGCGCAATCATTAATTGTTTAATTGTTTTTCATATATATATATATATATATATATATATATATATATATATATATATAAATATATATATATATATAAATATATATATGTGTGTGTGTGTGTGTGTTTGTCTGTGTATGTGTGTGTGGAAAAAGCTGCAAAATTCTAATGCTCGTGACTGCATAGAATTTATTCAAACGACATGTCCAGATAAGTACAATGTATGCAAGTCTACTGGAACTAAGTGCCGCATATCTAGTTACCCATTCTATATATTCCTCGCTAGTCAGTATGCCGTCGTACTCTGATGATGATCATGGAGGGTTGAAGCGCGTAAGTTTGTGTGATTGGCAATAGTTTTGCTATGCGTTCGATGACTGGTTGAATAAAATCGGATTAGTGTTTACTTGAAGCTCGCAATCTTGATTTACAGATTTCCAGCTGATTGTTTTTGAATTATTTATTTATTGTTAAAATAGTTACCTTACACTCAAGCAAAAGCCTTCTTGATAGTTAAAAACTGAAATTGCGATCGAAATGCTGACCGCCTTACTTAAAATCCATTTACTCCACGAAATGGTTCAAATAGTACCTAGAACTGTCAAGAATATCAGCAATTTAAGAGATTATATTCAGAACAGGACACAGGTTATTTAGAAAACTGTTTAAATTTAGCAAACAAAAGTTAGAAAAATGAGTCCACACATACAGAAATATTTTTTCAAATAACTAGCAACTGACCTCAATATTTAAAATTTCTGTAAAAATAAAAGTGTATCCGACTGGCTCATAACAATCAAAAGCAGCAATGATATTATAATTATTATTCCCATATGCGAATATAAAAATAAATTTTATCCAATACACTAAACATTTCGTCCTCATTTTTTTCTCAAGTAAGAAAAAATGAACATACATTATTTTGCCTGACTGTACAGGAAATGTGAAACTGGCGTTGCAGTTAAGCACAGTGTATGCAGTTGAGAGCCGCATTTCAAAATCTTATGGTTCAAAAGAAACTTCGAATTGCTCATTGTTAGTAAGCTGTCTTCGCGTTCTACTGTTTACCATGGAAAGTAAAAAAGCTTTACTATATGCGACTGAAAGTTGTTTTTCTTTGTTGGTCGATTTGTTAAATAAAATGGTCTAGGTATTTGTTTCAAGCCCACAAAACTTGATTTCAAATTTGTGGAATAATTTATTGCAACAGTAAATAGCATATAATTTGGAGGATTGCTACAAAACAGATATGTTTGTGATAGCATAGAAAATGTGCATCCAACTGTCCAGTGAAGTATAATATACGCACAACAACTAGGGATGGATCTTCATTTCCATACAATTCAACAATTTGAGTTAGAATTCTCGCTAATCAGATAAGCAACCTGCTCTTAATATGACAATTGTCTTTCAAAACGCATCAAAACGTTTGATTGGCGGTGTTTGCATATTGTGCGACCAATTGATTAAATATTGTTCGGTGTTATCTGCAGCCTGTAATTTGCAATTATATAAATCATATCATCTCTCGAAAAAACAAAAATTCCTTCATAAAATAATTTCCATAATTATGCCAAAAGCTAAAAAAAGGATGATTATGGCTTCATCGTGAATGCTCAGCCTACACTCCAGTCAAATACAGTATATTTAGAATATTTAGAGACGAAATCTGACTGTCTAATTCGCAGAACCGGTTATCCACACTATTGTAATATTTTTATTCATGTTCTGATGATGAACATTAGATGTAGAAAAGCGAAAGTACAAACGTCTGACAGTGGGATTGCTGTGTTTTCTACTGATTTATCAAAATGATATTGGCATATTTCTCATGTCTGTAAACTTGTTTCAAATAATGTTTAACAGCACAAGCGAAAATAATGATTTCTTTATTAAATAACTCGCTTGCTTTAACTGTGAGGAAGGACAGCTGCAAAATACCAACACAGTTATACGTATCGCAATTGTCAGCTTTTTTTGTAAAACAAGATAAGTGACAATGACAATTGTTCAAATCAAGTTTGCAAAATTTAAATAAACAACTATGCGTTGTAGTTTAATGTTCTTTCATTATAGTTTATCTCATATCAGTAAAACAAATTCGTGTTCCTATCGTGTGCTATTTACGAAATACCATTGAAGGTATATTTGACAAATAATCTTCAAAAATATACACATTGTGGTTTCATCGTCATTATCATCAGTCCATTTTAGCTGTTATGTCAACCTTGGAACTTTAAGGTGCTTCAGTTCGGGTGACAGATGTTATTCTTCACACTCTCAGAAACGTGTAAATGTATAAATGATTAAGCTCGGTTTAATTTCCGAAAATATCATTTGAAAGGCTCATATCATCCACCGCGCGTTTACTATGAACTTGATTATAAAAAATATTTACTTTTGTCAAGTAATGAGATAATAAATATGAGAAATGACCACTCGATATTCATAAAACAGCAAGAATGTTTCATACACCTGAGCAAACAAGAATTGTGCAGTGAAATGTCTCCTTCAATGGTCTTGGAGAAATGCTTGTCAATATCATATTTACGCAACAACGTAAAATAAGAAAGACACACAAAATAAGTAAATTAAAAATATTATGAAACTAATTATTAGCTCTACGCATATTTATTCAGCATATTTATCCTCACACACAATTTATTTTAAATCAAAGTAGAAAAGTATTTGCTAACATGTGATTTTCGATCACATGCATTATCATTATTAGCTCAAAATCACAATTGTTAAAATCGACTGCACTAGGAATAAAGTAATTTATTCAATAATTGCCAAGAACAATGGGACATTCATGGAGCAGAAAATGGTCACAACTGAGAAATTGTAACTGATTGCACCATTCTACGCCATCCAGTTAATTGAAGCAACGGAGTTTCCCTTACTGCTAATATATAGTTTACCTATGTAGAGTAAGATATTTCCTCCGACATAAATGTCTTACTTTTGTCAGGACACTGTTTACACGTTGTGTTACTACGCAAACTTAGTAAACAAATAACGATTTTAACTATGTAAGAATTGTTTATTAGTGAGTTTTGAGTTATCTGTTCTGTGTGCTGGACGAAAATGATCTCTCTTAACTTGTAACAATTTTCTGGTTTTATCATTCCTATTTTGATTTTATTAATAAATTTGTGTTACAACGAGATAAGGTTATTTATTTTCGTGTAATATTTGCTGTAATTAAAATGGAGGTGCTCCAAATTAGATAATCATAGCGCATATATGGATTGTCCGGGCCTGGCATCTCAGAGGCTCTCTTCTGTTAGTGACCAAAGGGCCTCTACACCTAAAATGTAGTAAATAATAAGCTATGTCCAAACTGAATGGCCTTCAAAGACATCAGTAGAAGAATGCACCTTTTTAAACAGGATCAGTCGTAGTTCGGTGCAATTACCGCAATAGCAAAATTCAAATCTATCTTAAGAGATTGAATCCGTTTTCGGCTGTAATATTTACTTTGTTAAATAATTTGATATATTTGAAAAATCCAAAGTCGTTATGGAGTGCTTTATGTATAAGGCCAATATTGTCTAAATAAGATACGAATTAATAAGATTTTAAAAAACATTTGATAGTAGGTAAATCACCGAGTACTTAAATCTCAAGTAGAACAGTAATATTATATAATAAAGGAAATACAACGCAAATTATTGCTTGAGATATAAGGAAATGTGGACAAGTTTTCCACGAAAATAAATGTATTTTTCTTAGAAATCTGAATGTAATGACAGCGAAGATACAAACAGCATATTCGTGTATTTGAAACTGATCTAAAACTGTAGTCTAAGCAGAATTCATCATTATCAGCAATTGTGGCTTATTAAATAGGAACTGTGGTTTGGCAATAGACCTACGACGGTTGTTTGAAGAATAATTAATTTAAGAAGGTTTAGTTCTAATTCAAATTAAGTAAACGCAATATTAGTATTGTTGTCTTCAAATTTAAGGTAGTTTTGATTCTACATATGCGAATGAAACAATATTTTAATTGGAAAGAAAAACGATTAAATTAATTGCAAATTAATTTACAAATTTTATGTAGTGAAATGTAGAATAATGCATACAAGATTAATTATTGAAATTGCAGAATATTTTTATAACTTGCTGTATGAGAAATGTCCTCAATAGTTATGCTTAAATCTTTAGTAGTTAGGGCGGTTTAAATTTAAATTTAAAATAAGTTGGGATTAGAATATGTTTTCAAAACTACCGGAATTTGTTTCATGTTCTACTGATGCTATCTGAAGTGGTTTTCATTATTATTCAAAGGTCAATTAAAATCGTTCAAAATATAGCTTTTTGCATTCTGCCAAATGTTAACCAAAAATAAAACAAAGATTTTCACAATCTTTCGAAAAATGCAAATAATTTGTTTAATGTATTTGTTTTGGAATGCAATAATTTTTAAAAATTGGAGTAGCGTTAACGTGTGCAAAAATAAAAATGTCTGCCTGATGCAAGAACATTTAATTTTACTTTCTCCTAAAGAATTTACCAATGAATGTATAAAATATTTTGTAAAAGCAAGAACTCAGAATATCGAGGCACGTAAAGTGTGTAAATTATAAAAAAGCATAATCATTTTTAAACACTAACTGTAGTTCTGATTTAAATTGCGAGCACAATTTTTGGACTGCATGAAGCAGGCTGCAATTTGTTATCTACAGCGCTATACACATTTTATCGCAATTAACGAGAATTTCTGTAGGATAGTTTTTTTCCGTTCCACAAAATATTTATAACCGATATGATATAAAAAATAAAAAAAAATCGCTTTCGCTCCATCTTGTCATCTGGTTTTACTGGAGGTAGAAACCATTGAAAATTTATTTTAAGATATAAATTGTGTCTACATTAAAAAATGTTACAAAAAATATATTTATATTAGTCAAAATTTTGAAAAAACTAGTTAACGTCAGTAAGCACAATTTTACTAGGGCCTTAAAAAGTTCCATAGTAGTCTCAGTGAAAAGGCATATTATTTTTTCCCGCAAAGTTCTGAACAACATCGATTTATTTAATTAACTTCCAAACTTGGAAGCATATCAACACACTTAGCTTATAGTGAAATTGAAAACGCTTTGCTGGCATGTCGCATCTTTTACATGGCATCAAACGTTTGGCTATAGACCTCCATCTTATTCTGCAAAATCCAGTTTGGTATGTGCTACGACAAGCGCGAATTCAATGTTCTACTGCATCTGTCCTATGAATGTCCACAGGACCACTTCCGATTATAGATAACGTTATATGCAGATGGCAGCGAAATATGATTTTTCACACTAGGTAGTCGAATGCCATCATAAATAAGTCAGCTGCAAAATATATAAAAGACAATGCGGAAAGCAATCTATCTCCTATGCACTCTATCGCCACATTTCATTCATATTGTAAGTGAAAATACAAATGTTCCTTAGCAACAGCACAAAATTTTATGCTTATCGATAAAATGTGGTAGGTAAACGTTAATGATAAAAGTGTTATGCACAACATCCAATTCAGTCTGCAAACAGTCTGGCGAATATATATATGTATTGCCCTATTACACAGTGACTTAACTAAGCCTTTTTTCCATTTCATTGGACAATAGTCATTGAAATTCAAATACTGCGCTGTCCATATTTTATTATGTAAAACTGAGTTGTGCAATGTTCCATCAGTGCTACGTTTGAACGGCACATGAAGAAAAGCTAGAGTATCATTCTCCTCGTTTTCAATTGTAAATCTAATAATCTGATTGCCATTCATTGAATTATTTTCGTAGTTCTCCGGCAGGCACGCGTCTATCACAATCCAAAACTATACCATCAACATAATGGCTGTATAATTTTACTTACCTTAAAAAATCATAGTTAGTTCTTTCAAACCTGCACGTAAACAAATCGACCATAATTGGGGCCAAAGCGGAACCCATTCCTAGACCATCATTCTGTCTGTGTAGTTGACAACTACGAATTATTTACATATTTGAACAGCATAAATACAGCGACTTATCTAATTGCATTTCACTTTATTAAAATTTGGGAAATTATCCCGTAGATAAGGACATACAAATTCGACAGTTTCATTTAAAGGAAAGTCAGTAAATAACGACACAACTTCAAACGAACACAATCAAAGATTTTTAATGTTCAGTTTTTTTACTTTTGCAACAAATTCGAAGGAAGCTTTCAAACTGTACACAAATAGTTGGTCCCTCGCCTATTTATATAGGCTGACCAATTATTTCGCCAATTAATGCGTTCACGTATTAGTCATTGATACATTTGTTCTCAACTTAATTACGTGTTTGTGCGTTGTTGTTAATGCATACATCCTACGTACGTTTCTACCAACTGGCCTCAGTTGTTTGTGTTCAACATATTTCATACTTCCGTCCTGTAGACGATAGAATAACTCCGTCAACATGACTTTCTCGGTATTCTCCGATGCATAACCCTTAAAATCAATTTCAAATTGGGACCAGAAATCGAACGATTGACATAAGAAATATAATCATCACTATCCATGACAACTTAGCCAGAATATTTGTAAGGTGAAAGAGTTACACGATCAAGGTCCTTGGATAATTCTCGTTATGCAGCCATATGCGGTATAGTCAAAGGAAATTTTAGTGATTGTGATCAATTTTGACGTTGCTGATAAATATCGACTAACTTAACTTTAAACGATCCAGTGAACTAAAATGCGAGATTTTGGAAACAGGTTATCAATTTCAGACGTGTAATAACCAGTCGATTTAGTATCAGCTCATATTGGTGAGACACCAGTAAGCACAAAACGTATGTGTACATAAGATTATATATTGTTTCATGCTGACTTTAGTATATCTTTCTGATTCTATTTAAGCTAATTTGTTACTAGATAGGTAATGTCCCACAATAACCAGTCGATTTGACATATGCGACTAAATTGCCGTTTTATTTTACTTTAGTGACAAACTGTCTCTTCGATCGAACAACGGAATGATTATTCATATTTTGGTGGAATTTTATACCTGGTTTTCTTACTTGCTGATAAAGAAAAATGTGTAATTTTATAAAAAATTCGTCGTAAATCTGTATTGAACGGGTGTGATAACGCCACTATTATTTTCTCCTATTTTATTCTGGAAATAGCGTGCAACTTAAACTGACTATTTAAAGAGATTGTTTGCTTTTTTGTCTTAAAGTTGTCTGCTCTTTTTAGATAACCCTTTCGATAACTGACAAAACGCATTTATCAGGATATCCCATTAAATATAAAATAATGTATGCATTACTGTTTTCGTGTTTTTCATAGTTTGACTAAACATTCGTCAATTTAAGAAAATTAGACGTGAACAATTGATATTTTATATTTATAGAACACAAAGCAATTATAATACAAGCATTTATGCCACATATTTGTTTAGAGGTATATTGCTCCTTCTAATTAAACATAAGCATAATTTATAACAGCACATCTAAGAAAAGCAGATATTTTTTTCTGTTCTGTATTGACTAAGATGTTCTTATGCACTTCTCTGATTTTTTATGCAATGCGCGTAATTTCGACCTGATTTAAAACAAGTGATAATGTCAGGAACAGAGTTTATATACTGGAAAAGTTTGCTGATGTCTTCCACTACTGACGTTTTCAAAAAGTGGCTTAAGAAATACTTCGACAGAGTTTCCTTATTAGCACACCATTCAACTGTTTTTGATTGCTTCCATTTAATCGTTAATATACACCCATCGTGTATAATAAAATAAACTTTTATTGTGTTTGACTTCGGATAGAAAACGTTTATTTGTGTTTATTTACTTCGTGGTCTATTATAATATTAGTTTCCTCTACATGAACAGTTGTGATTAAAGAAATCCATTTTTGAATTCTCCCAAAATGAGATAGTACGTTTATGCTGAGTCTCTTAGTGTTCACAATAACCGTTGCATCTAGAAGAGCTATAATATTTACTAATTTTCCTGTTAATATATTCATTAAACTGGCAAACATATATACCGGCTCTTCTATAGAAAATTTATTAGCCAGATTTTCACCTGCAACAAGGTTTTCCGAATATACAAAATATAGAATGAGTTTGTTTGCATAAAGCGTCCCCATAATAAACAAAAATTAAATAAATTCCAGCTCTTAAATAGGTGTGTATAAATGATCGGGCATAGTGTCATAGTTGATTGATGCACATGGCGTAGTTAGATTTTGTTTGCTCTCCTGAAAATCTAATATTTTTCAGTTAACTTTGGGGTCCTGAGAGTAGGGGTTTAGCAGGCAGATTTACTTGCACTCAGTAGATCATAGTTGGCGGCACAAAGCTTGTAGCTTTTGATATATTGCATTTATCATGGCCTCTCGTCTGAATGCAATTTGTCCCGTCAAAAACTCGGAGACTGGAGGCATCAACATTTCACAACTACTTTCATTGTAGGATTCGATCGCTCAATTTAAAGTCACTTACACCATTGATCAAAATTTCTTTGAACTGAATTGTGCCCGTTGGTCGCTCGTAAGCAGTTTATAATGTTCTCTGTAGTGATTTGCTTCAGAGGGAAAAACTTGGCCCATCGGGTAAATTTACCGAACATAAACAGTATATAGGCCACACTGTCACGCGCTACCGTCAACGACATATTAAATCGATATGCAGAGGCAAAATTCATGCTTTCGTATTGAATTCAAAAGAAGTAACAATTTCTACTTTCTGCGATTTGCAGTGCTGAATTGTGGTGCAATTTTAGCACAAGATGCGTATATATATATATATATATATATATATATATATATATATATATATTATATATATATATATATATTCTACCACACCTGGTCAATCCAACCGCAAATTCAATGTTTAAATAAAAATGACTCTGTATTTTATGCCGAAAAGATAATATTTCTGGTCCTATAGACATCGAGGAAAATGCTTGTAATGCGTACCCTTGTTTTCGCCCAGTTATCTATTTTAAACGGCAAAAACACACTTTGATTTAGACATTGTTTGGCTGTATTTTAACTGACTGCTGATTTATTGACATGCGTTACGCAAACAGCCACAAATCTGCTAAGAGCGTTGGTCGCAACATTCTGGATAAATCAGCGATATTGGTTCGTCAATGTCTAGGACACTCATATGTCTATGGGGCAGCCGTATGGCCTGTATTTTTGCTAGCAAACCCTTGTTGGTAAAAGTATAATAATCCTTGCCACAATGATGATGAGATATGCGTACTTGTACTAGTACTGTTCTTATGGCCCTATCCTAGGTGCATGTCAAAATTGACTTTTATCCTACTTAAATAAGTTAATATTGTGGTCCATCCTAATGTCTGCTTACATTCAGACATTCTATATTTGCTTGCTTGGTTCAAAAGAACGGTATTTTATCACTCGTTAGTTTGAACAGGTGTTGATTAGTGACTGCTGTCTCTGTAACGTATGGTCTAAAGAAACTCACCAATTCTATAATCCTTTGCATTTGTCTCCCAGTTTGAGGTATTGAGTAGTCTAAACGGTTAAAACTTATAACATGTAACCATCTACAAAATCCCTATGACTTATCAAATGCACTTGATACACTATAAGTTTTGTCATGTGATGATAGAAACAATTCATTAATAAATGCAGTCGTAATGTGTAAACCAGCTACGTAATTGACCATAATTCTTGAAAGCAACTAAACTTTATTCATCAGACAAAAAGTGTACGCGAAAATTTGCATTGAATTTGGAGTACCTTCAGCGCCACTTTCCAGCGGTCATCCAGCCGGACGCATATTTGGCAGAAGCCGAACTTTATGTCAGGCAAGGCAAGCTATTTGTCACCTGCCAGTTGTAGAAAAGGATTTTGCAAATTAGATATGAGAGACATATTGGATTTTGTCACAGCTTTTAATTGACAAAAATCAGCAGCCGTGGTCGCAAAACATATACTATAGTAATGCAAACCATAGGAGATAACACAACAGACGAAGACGGCTCTAATTCGCCAGCAATTTAATCATTTGCATTGTGTGAATAGCGACCAGGAATGCTTTTATTTTGGTACCGTATCGTTTTGTCATCTTGTTAGATTTGCCTAACTCTACTCAAAGTTTAAAGCGTTCAAATGTGCGAATTTTAATATTGGTACAGTCTATGGTCTGGATTATGATGTCATAGTGGAATCAAAACTCTTACCAGCATTCTCGTACCCAAATTGTCTCGCACTGTACTGAAGTTCTACGTATAAATTGGATGAGTGTCGGGGTCTTTGGCCAAGTGCAATAAACGTGGTTTTTGTTTGATCGATAGTCATCGTCCTTTTTTAAATACAAACGAGACTAAACAGAAGTCACTTGGTTTTTTCAATAACCAGAGGCACATGGCAGATACAAACGATCAGTAGAACCAAGTTGTTGCATTTCTATGCCGCCAACATCACAGCTTATGAGATCTGACATAACAATTCTGTCGTAGGTATCACTTTCAAAAACGATCAGACCATAGGCAAATAAAGAAATATCGGCGCACGTATCTAACTGCATTAACAATGACTGTCCTTCGAAGAGTTTCAAAATGCAACGATATTATTCTTACGTATGACCTGGATCTCTAGGCCTTCGTTCTTTCACAGGCCACTGAATGTTGAGCTGGCAGCCATTTGCCAGAAGGAGCCTCTTACTTAGATCTGTACTGATGCGCTTCATTCTGCTTTCTATTCTGGCGAGCACATAGGACAAAAATGAACGTAATGTGGTGCCGGTTTCGCGGAGAGCCAGTCTGAATTTTCTGTCTAGTAAACAGTAAATCCGTCACAGATGCTTCCATAGATGCTGATGTATTGTTGTAATGATTTTTTTAATATTTGACTGGTTATCATCAATTTTGGCAAAAATTCCTCATCAGGTATCGTTGAAACAGGTGTAAATGCAATTTCGACTGACTTCTTTAAAGATCGGCTATTTTATTCCAGGCAGACGGGCGAGTTCGGTAGGGATCACATCTAGTACATTCAGGCAGTATAAACATGATGGACTCAGTCTGTTACAAACTTGGCAAAAACCCGTTAGCTTGGAAAGTCACGACTTAATACGTTACATGGTTTCTAGGAGAAATTCATTCGGCAGTTGTTTTAGCTCGTACAGTTCAGCAAAAATTAACGGTTATCCGGCACAGAAATTGTCCAATACTCGCTTTTAAAATTCTGAATACAGGAGTTTAACAGAAAATTCTCATTTGATTAAATAAATTTAAAAATCCAAATTACTGCACGAAAACTGGCACTATATAAACTAAGTAAATATTTAAATTTATTTTCATATATAGAAGTTTCTATCTATTGCGTCAAACTTTTTCGCCCTAGATACTTTAAAACAATAATCGTTTTATTAAAGATTCCCCCTTCAGACCGCAAATACAGTCATCATTACTCCATAATATGAATAGGAATTTCGAATGTCCTGCACAAATTATTCTAAGCAAATAAATAAATATAATAACAAATTTACGATTGAATCGGTATTTGCCCTGTTACTTTTTGTAACATAATTGTACTTGAATGATGAAGGTTAATTGTTTTTAAATATTACTTTTGCGTCGAACCAGTTTCCTTTTTAATTTTCAATGGATGATATTACGATCTTCCTGTTCGTTCGTCTTATTCAATGCTTGAGCTCCTTATTTTAACGAAATTTAATAACCCCACCACAAACTGACACAAGAGACACGGAAGAAATATTTACAAAAAAGTATTTTTTATTTGCTTGCTATATTATTTTTTTAAGATTTTGCCACTTAAAAAGCGCAATGTTGTCATAATTCAAGTAGGAATCCCAAACACATGTATGTCTAGTAATGACGGTAATAAAAAAATTGGCTTCAGAGAATATAAAGCGTTAAAACTCACGTTTCACGAAATTGTTCATTTATGAGTTATTACTGTCCAGTGTACCTATTCCATGAACACATGGAAAGATAACTTTGAATTTCATAAGGCTCGCATTCCATCTATATTTTTGTATTCAATCCTTGATAAAATAATAATCATGTTTAACTAGTATCAATAACTGTTGTCACAACGAAAAATACGGTAAAATCCTTTTTCGCAAAAGTAAACAGAAAATTTATTCTTTTGTAGGCATCTATATTTCTTAAAAACAATATCCTGCATCCTACGATAGACAGGCCATTTCAAATTGACGTTTATTTCAATAAAGCTTTAAAGACTATCACATCGCGTGGCTTGGTGATTTGCAAACCGAAAACTGATAATTCGGTGTTATAAGAATAAATGTGTACTATTTGTTGATTTAAATAAGTCCACTTATAATACACAAGTAATCAATCAAAATTGTGCAGCCGACATTTCCAGTCAAGTTCAATGTATGCGAGACTGCTAGAGTTGAGAGCCGCATATCTAAATTTGATTTCCATATATATTCAATGCGGTTTGATCCTCGATAGTCAGTTTGCCGTCGTACTCTGATGATGATCATGGAAGGTCGAAACGCGTCAGTGCGTTGCGGCTGGCGGTAGTTTTGTTATGTTGTTCGACGACTGGTTAAATACAATGGGATTGGTGTTTACTTCAAGCTCGCAAACTTGATTTAAAGAATTGTTACCACCACCCGCGCAATCAATTATTGTTAAATTGTATTGCCTATATATGTATATGTGGCGAAAGCTGCAAGCAGTTAATGTTCGTGACTGCATAGAAATTGTGCAGCCGACATTTCCAGTCAAGTTCAATGTATGCGAGACTGCTAGAGGTGAGAGCCGCATGTCTAAATTTGATTTCCATATATATTCAATGCGGTTTGATCCTCGATAGTCAGTTTGCCGTCGTACTCTGATGATGATCATGGAAGGTCGAAACGCGTCAGTGCGTTGCGGCTGGCGGTAGTTTTGTTATGTTGTTCGACGACTGGTTAAATAGAAGGGGATTGGTGTTTACTTCAAGCTCGAAAACTTGATTTAAATAATCAATGAATGAGTTTGCAAACACGAGGATGAAAATAGTGGTTTTTATGAAAGCCCTAGACGGGTTTGTATGTTTACGTGCTTTATAGCAGACAATTTATTGAAAATCTAAGTGAATGAACAAAGACGTTATCCCAAAACTCTGTCTCTTGATCAGGAACTTAAAGAGGTTTGATATAAAAGCTAGACAAAGCTGATAATATAGCAGAAAATAAGCGGACTGACTACCTGGACATATCATTATTTTTTATGTGTAAGTCTGTTTCCTCTCCTGAAATTTGAAATATGTGCTTATATTTAATGTGCTATTATTTAATTAGTTCTTGAAGTATGTTGAATACACAAATAGCCTGGCAGGCTAATTTCGTCATAAATTATTTATATATGTTCCTGTTTGAATTTTTGAATATAGTTATGTAATTGTGTACTTCTACTTTAATTAATTTTAAAATTATTTAAGTCACCCAGTTGTCATAATGGCGTAATTAGTTAGTTGCGAAGAAGATATTTAGTTGTTTCTTTTTTTGAACTTTTGTCTTGCATACCAGAATCAATTTCGTCGGTTGTTTTGTGAAACGATCTTTCTTTCAACTAGTAAATTCCTTCATTTTTGCTGTAGTAACAGACATGGATTTCTGTTAGCCTATAACTTGCAATAAGAATTATTGACAGCAGTAATTGTACGATGAAACGAAATAAATCAGCAATGTTTTGTCTACTTGTTTCTTAATCCTACTATTAAAGCCGTTTATTGTACATAAACACTATTTCGTGGTAACTGGGGTAGACAATCTGGCTGGATAGGGTTAATTATACTAACAGTAGAAGAAATAATTTTAACAGTATACAAGTCAGACAATGACAATGAGTCGGTCATTTAATGATGGTGGTTCAACGAGTGTTGAACATTACAAAGGTCCCTGTAAATCTGCAGATATAAAGTAATTTAGTCATGAAATTGGAGGGTTCAGGCTTAATTCTTGATGTTGATGGTGCTTAACGGATTCCAAACTGTGTGTGGCCATATACGTCAAATACAAACATAAAACAACGTAAAAACAGTATTTTTGTATGTTAATTAACTGATCAAGGAACAACCCAGAAAATAATTGTATTAAAAATATACTTTAGTTGAAGTGCTCAACTTTTTTAAGGTTTCACCACAACACAACGTATTTTTATTCATCAGTATGCTTGCGAATTAATCTTGCTGTCCAATTTGTCCCGTGAAACACCAAAATAGATTGAATTTTACTGTTTCTCTCATTTATGAAAGGAGTGATAACCGATCTCATTAATTAAAATCACATTTTACCAAAAAATAAACATTTTATATTAATAGTTACCTTTTCATTTCCATTGTATTATGACAAATTCATTAGTATCTACATATTGAAAATATCATATTAGCTTTTTTCTGCTAACCTCGAAGATAACCCGCGTTCGTAGAAATTGGAAGCAAATCAATATATACACTAGATCGACGTTTCGTACAATTTAGGTAGCTTAACGTTGGTAGCTTGGTGTGCTAATGAGGTTATAACTAGTTACCATTCCTAATAATTAATTATTTTATCAATACAACGTCAAAACGAGTAAATGTGTTCATGACAGATATTTATCACAGATGATATGTGTGTGACGAAAAGATAAACAAAACGGGGTTGAAATAGAAAACCATCGTGCCTTCCTATAAACGACTGGCAGCCTCCTATATATGTCATCCTGTTTGTTTTTCGGCACACTAATGCACAACAGCAAAATCAATGAGTGACAAAAATAAACACGTATTTTCATATTATAGAAAGTTTTAAAGGGTTTATATATATATATATATATATATATATATATATATATATATATATATATATATATATATATATGATATCCATGCCGTTTTAATTA